>JAMPIV010008712.1:815000-1057520 GCA_024509875.1 Oreohelix idahoensis
GTGCCGTGAACACAAAAAGGTTGAGAAACAATGCTCTACATCCTTGATTGTCTTTAAATATTCCTGCCGCACATGCCATCCTTTTGCGCCGCACCAGTGTGGCACTGTTTGGGAACCACACTGCTACAGAGAGTTATATTTTCGGATCTACTTTACACCATAATGTAAAAAAAAAAAAAAAAAAAAAACTTTCAGAAATCGCCGGAATACCACTTTGCGTCTAATATATAAACATAGTCCGATCTTCACCAATGAGATGGAGCAAAAACATTTAGACTTTTAGATTACACTAGTCAACAACCAAAATGTACCAGAAATGAAAATAGCTGATCTTAACTAATTTTGGTGTGCTGAAAACGAAAATGACATTAAAAAATGTTGATTGGCTCTAGTTTTCAAGATATATGCTACTAGTTTATTTAATTATGGTCAATTTATATATATGATGCAACTGTTGTGGGCGATTGCATAATTTTTTTCTAATGACCAATAAAAATGTAACTAGAAGTTGATGATGCAATCCTACCTATGATTACATCACCTTTGTGTATAAATATCCTATCTCTGATAAAATTTTGCCATTAGTTAGTGCATTTGTCCTTATCAAAAGTATCGTAGTTAGGAATGCCTAGGACATGTGTGAACAATGCTAATAATTTCTGTTACATATGTGGTGAGGTGACATTTCTATCACAAAAAGAAATATAACTAAAGTAATTTAGAAGGCTTACATTTTGTATTTTGGCTGCAGAATAGGAGATCAAGATAAGAGCTGGGCACCACACATATTCTGCAATACATGTGCAGCACATCTTAAACTGTGGTTGACTGGCAAAAGGCAAGCTATGCCTTTTGCAGTCCCAATGATTTAGAGAGAGCCCACTGATCATCTCAACAATTGTTGCTTTTGCGTGGTCCCTCCAATTGGGAAAGGCATATCAAAGAAGAAAAAATGGACTCTGGAATATCCAAATTTCCCCTCTGCAATACGTCCGGTACCACATGGCGATGACCTACCAGTTCCCATAGTGCCAGAATCATTTTCAGCTGCATGAAGAAGAGGACATTGGTGGTCCTGAACCATCAACCTCAAGCGACCCAGATTTTGAGCAAACTACATCCACTAAACCACACTAACCCAAGGTGAACTGAATGATCTTGTAAGAGATCTGAATTTACCGAAGAACAAGGCGGAGCTTTTGGGTTCCAGATTGCAACAGTGGAATCTCCTGGCAGAAGATGTTACAATTTCTGTGTATAGGAACCGCCAGAAGCCACTTATTACATTCTTTTTCAAAGAGGGTGACCTTTCTGTGTGCCACAACATTTCTGGTTTAATGGCAGCCCTCAAAATCAATTACATTCCGGAAGAGTGGAGGCTTTTCATTGATTCAACCAAGACGAGTCTTAAAGCTGTTTTGTTGAATGGTAATGTGTTACCGTCAATTCCAGTTGGCCACGCAGTTCATATGAAAGAAACTTATGAAAACATTAAGCAGCTTTTGAAGTGTATAAACTATGATCATCATCATTGGTCACTTTGCGGGGACTTAAAAGTGGTCGCTCTTTTGCTTGGACTACAGAATGGATACACCAAGTACTGTTGCTTTGTCTGTGAGTGAGATAACCGTGCACGAAGTGACCATTACATCAGAATACATTGGCCAATCAGGCAGTCATTGCAGCCTGGCAGTAAGAACGTTGAGAACCCAGCACTTGTCGACACCAGCAAGATTTTGTTGCCACCGTTGCACATTAAGCTGGGTCTCATGAAAAACTTTGTCAAGGCAATGGAGAAAACAGATGAAGCTTTCAAATACCTCATCAGAAAATTTCCAAGACTGAGTGAAGCTAAAATAAGAGAGGGAGTATTTGTTGGTCCGCAAATTCGAAAACTTCTTCATGATGACGAGTTTCTTTGCATGTTGCATGGCAAGGAAAAAGCAGCATGGCTAGCATTTAAGTAAGGAGTGGACAATTTTCTTGGAAACAACAGATCTGATAATTACAATGAAATTGTAGAAAATCTCCTTCTGAAGTATAAGAGTCTTGGCTGCAACATGTCTTTAAAAATTCATTTTCTGGATTCTCATCTGGATTTCTTTATGTCAAACTGTGGAGCGGTCAGTAATGAGCATGGTGAACGATTTCACCAGGACATTGCTGCTATGGAGACAAGGTATCAAGGCAATTGGAGCCCTTCAATGCTTGTTGATTACTGTTGGACTGTGACAAGAGACACCTCATCGATTGACTACAAGAAGCAAGCAAAGAGAGCTCGAACAGCGACTGAATAATGATGGAATGGGTTCAAATGTGCCTTTTTAAAACATGATATGTGAACTTTAAATAATGTTTTTATTTTTTCTATCATTTTATGTTGAAATATCAATTAATTGAGTATGTAACCACAATTTTTATAATGCTAAAGTAGAAAGACTAGCTTGTTTACCCCAGAGAATTAAACAAGCATACATTATTTGTATTACTGTAATGTAAAATCATCATTTTAAAAAAATCAGAGCCAATTGGTGAATTTCATTATGATATTTGAAATCAGCATGTCAAAATCAATAAGAAATTGTATATTTAATTTCTGGTACAAATAACTTTTGAAAATTTGTTGACTAGTGTTATTTAAGGAATGTTCCCAGATGGCATATAGTATAACCCCAGATCTAGCAAGATGGCTGGCTTTTGACATGGCAAATATATATATACAAGTATGTATACCTGTTTTGTTTAGTTTGGTTTTTGAACCCTGTCACAGATGAAAATAGTGCAGCAGTAATCATCCACTTTTGCCCCTTTCCATCTAGAGTATACTTTTGCTACATGAACGAAGGATTCACCAGTTTAATTAACACGGGGGCCATCTGGCAATCAAGCCCTATGTGAAACAGAGAGCGAAGCGCGGAGCATGGCGTAATAGATTCTTTGATCAGGGGAACACACGATATTCAGTGAGACGGACCTTGGATTGTAAAACTTTCAGGTGAAAATTGCGTAGCTGATTTTCAGCAAGGCGGAGATGATGAAAGTCAAGAGGTGGTAAAATTACCTTTGATTCAAGAAATCGAACGGCAAATTGGCTCGGGTCTGGCAGTGGTGTGACTTTCGCATTAAAGAACGATAGTACGGAACATATCAATATATACCATGTCTCTCCGATAGCCATGATCAGTTGCCAGAAATCTATCTGAATTCACTAGCTCGTTATCTTAAGATTTCTCGTACAGAGTGAAAATTAAAAGATTCCGTGGAGTGTTTCATTTTTCTGATTGCGGTAATTTATATACTAGATTTGAAGTGATTTAGTGTGTTTAAAGTTTTCAATATATATTTCACTGAGATTTTCTGTGCTAATTAAATAACTTATAACTAACTTTCCATCCGTAAAGTAAATTTAATTACTCGCTATTTTTCCAGTAAGAGATGTTTAAATTGACTAGTACATACATAAAATAACTGTCTACTGACGGCATATATTATTTACTTCTATCCATTTTATGTAATTTTTTTTAAATGACTAGTGTTCATATCACGCGTTAACAGAATGATAGGATAAGCTAGACACGTGTGTTTTAAATCTAATTTATAACAGAGTGGTGTAGAGGTCTTAATTTTAACACGTGTTAGATATGATATTGATAATTTGGTTAAATGTTTATATGTTCTTTTCCTGAAATATAGGATGATCAAACCTGAGTACTAGCGGCTTATTTTCTTATGGCCATATGAACTTATGATCATACGAACTTATAATATTATAAGCATCCAAGAATATTTAATATTGATGAGCTTCTTGCTGTGACCTGTGCGATCCAACTTTCCTCATTTTCCTGAGAGAAACCAGAATAAAACCATTGAATTATAATATTAACTGGGCCAGAACTATTACCAGATTTACTTATATATATATATATATATATATATATATATATATATATATATATATATATATATATATATATATATATATATATATATATATATCATCAGCCAACTGTGGCAATATATTGTCAGCAACATTTGTGTAACTTAAACCTAGCGTTTCAGCCACCAGAGGCTAAACAACCTAGGAACTGTATATGTTCTATTTATTCTACATCGGCGATCACCACGCACGAAATTTACTCCAACCAACTGAAGGCATAGATAACTTATTGTATCCAGTACAAATTTAACACCGACTCTAGCGACTCCTGTGAAATTTGCAGTCAGCAACTACGGAGAGTCTGGGGCTGGATTTGGCAAACTTAAATTTGACACTAAATATATATATTACTTATTAGTGTATTTCCTTGGAATGCCTGCGACAACTACTGGGGTAAGTGTATCTGAAAGTGGCCACTGCGTGTATGTGAATTGAATGAACAGAGAAAGAAACTTATATCTTTTGTTGGGAGCCGCGCTGGTGTAATGGCTTCGGCGTTGTACTGGCGACCAGGTGTTCATGGTTCAAACCCGGGCGTCGGCGTTTGAAGAAATGTTTACGGCCGGAAATTTGACTGAATAGCCTGAACGGCTCCTGTGATAAACCCTCTGTGGATGGGAAGGAGCGAAGCTCCTGACCGGGTTGGAAGGAAAGTCCTCAGGTTCCCCAGCCTCGCAATGACATGTCATTGGGCCGAAGGGCTGAAAGCCCAAGTGCCGCTGGTTAAGAAAGAAAAAAAATATATATATATATATCTTTTGTTAACATCATATACTTATATGGTTTCTTCTTTTTTTTTTAATCTCAATAATCTGATTAGTCACGTGATAGATTACACTAGGAGCCTATTCTTTTCCCATCCTGACTATTTCATCACTTATTGTTACCTTTTGATCTTTTGGGTAAATTAACCTCTGTTGGGATCGTCCTTTCTTTTCCTTTCCCAGAGGGGAGAACCTATTTGATTAATTTCTATTTTGTCTGTAAACCATGATCTCTTGATGCATATGATTTATGTTGTGATTTTTCTATTTATAATAAACTGTATTAAACCTTTAGTTATCGTGTCGGTCAACCCCTATCCATTATATGTTATACATAGTTTGTTTTCACGTTCGTGCGTATCTGTCACAGAATTGTGTGCATGTGAGTGCAGTGTAACTTGTATTTTCATACAAGGAGGGAAAGTGCGTCTGATTTAAATATCGTCGTCCAGATAGGTTGGATTAGATAAATTATTCTATCCAGAGACTGTCCTTTCTCTTACACGATCACCTCGTGATAAAACTATTTCTTACCGGTACCCCTTACTTTCACATTGTCATCACTATCACCTCTGCTCAGACAGGGCTATAAACATCTATTACCTATCTGATAAATCATACACGACAAACCCTGCACATGAAAACTGGTGTTTGTCGTGGGCAAGGGAAAAATACATGTGCCGCGGTTAAAAAGAAGAATAGAAGAAGGTACAGAGTGGTTACGTCACTTTGAATGAAGTATCCTATATTATCAATCAAAGAGCTACATGCAGCTTCAATCAGCAGATTTCAACAGACCTATAGTCTTAAGGTTCGTTGATTTGCTGGAAGACACAATGAAGGGCATCAAAAGTAATCGTTTTAGTTATTATCTTGATAAATCTTGATGCATATTTTTACTCCATGACAAGTCTGAAGAGACTGCCATTTTATGACACTGGGGGGGGGGGGGTGGGAAAGGGGGGGGGGGATAAAAAACACACACACAGATACGCACTCACGCACAATTTTGAAATTTTAGTTTATATCTATGTGCAATAATTGGACAAGTACTGTGATGCAGCAGACAGGTATCGGCAATTGAACATATTATCTGAAATTAGAGGCTTTTTATATCCTAATTATAACCCAGCAGAGGTTGAACGAGATATTTTCAGTGTTGCCTGTAATGTTATGATGTATGTATATAAGCATTACCTCGTCATCTACACAAGCACACACATGTTTCAGAAGGCACTCAGTAAAAGCATGTTCAGTTTGTAGCCATGTTTATTTACAGGATATCGTACATGTGAAGATTCGCATATTACTACAATGTGTGGTTCGTATTATTAATGTATTATATTACATCCCCCCTTTTTTGAAAAAAAAATGTGTGCAAACATTTCCAACGAAATGTTTCATGTGAGAAAGGATAAGTATGTGTAATGCTCAGTGTGAGTATATATATGTCACTGTCTGTATCGGCTGGGAGGTGTCACTGTACGGCCAGAACGAGTGGTGTAAAGTGCTGGTGGTTCTGCGGAAGTCCCTGGTTTAACTTGAGTTGGTTGTGATTTCGGCCTTGGCGCTTGTTGGTTTTGTGGGGCACCAAGGTCTGGAGTTACTGCATTGTCTGTTGAAAGCATGTGAATTCTCTGTTCTGTTGTATTCTGTGGGATTTCTCTTATGTCCACTCTGTTTCGCCTCAGGAGGTTGCTGCTGCTGTCTGGTCTTAAAGTATAGCTCCTGGGTTCAGGGTTTCTGGAAATGATTGTTGCTTTTGACCATGTGTCATTGTTGTGGTTGTAGGTAGTCACATGCTGACCAGGATATAATGGTGGTAAGTCTTTAGCACATTTGTCATAGTTGGATTTCTGAACTTGCTGACGATGCTGAAGTTGATCATATGTGCTGTCTCTATGTTGTGGACGGAAGTGGACCTTAGATGGTAGGAGGTCTTTAATTCTTCTATCAAACATAAGTTCTGCTGGACTGTCGATCTTACTGTCTACCGGTGTTGTTCTCCATCTCAAGAGTGCTAGGTGTACATCCTCTGTTCTTGTTTTCTTCATGATTGACTTGATAGTTTGTATCTGTCTCTCAATGAAACCATTAGATTTAGGGTATCTAGGTGATGATGTTGTGTGTTTGATCTTCCAGTCCTTAGTGAAGTTTCTGTATGCTTGACCTGAGAAATGTGGACCGTTGTCTGATCTAATTTCATCTGGGATGCCAAACATGCTGCAATACTTCTTTGTAATGTCTGCAATAACAGCTGATGGTGAGGGTTGTGGAAGTTTCTCAATGATGGGAAATTTGCTGTAGTAGTCAGCAATAATAAGATAGTCATTATTGTCGATTGAGAAAATATCAGTTCCTATAATGCTCCAAGGGCTCAATGGTATGTCTGATGGTATGAGAGGTTCTCTGCACTGCCTATTTGCATGTTCTTGGCAAATTGAACAGTTTTTACATAGTGTTTCTATGTCCTTGTTTATCTGTGGCCAGTAAACATCTTTCTTTGCTCTCCGTTGTGTCTTCACAATACCAAGGTGACTATTATGGAGCTGTTTAAGGATGATATCGCGTTGTGTTTCTGGTACAACAATGCGATCTCCTTTAAGGATCAGACCATCTTCGATGCTTAACTCGTCCCTCATAGAGTAGTATGGACGGATGTGTGTTGGAACTTCCCTGATAGAGCTTGGCCATCCATGGTATATCAGTTCTTTGAGAGAGTTAAGGATAGGATCTCTCATTGTGTCTTCTCTGATGTGTTCAAGCCGATTACCGCTAAACTTGACAAAATCAACTTTGATGTTTGGGGTAAGATCTGCTGTCTTGTTGGGGTTTGGTAGTCTGCTGAGAGCATCTGCAAGACCTATATCCTCTTTAATGTTGTTAATAGTTACCACACTCAGCTTTTCGCACATTGGTAAACCCAAAATTGCAGGTCCTTCAACATCTACCAAGTAAAATGTTGACAATGTCCATTCAGAGCCTCTGTATGAACATTCAAGTGTTACTGCTCAAAAACAGTCTATACTTGTTCCATTGTAAGCTCTTAGCTTTGTCCTGCCACTCCTACGTTTTACATCCCTTGTGGGAAATCCTTGCTCATCCACCTTGTCAGGCATGATCTGTCTGAATATTCTTAAGGGTAGAGTGTTACCTTGGGCACCTGTGTCTATCTTGAACCGAATATATCTTTCTTTGTGCATTTTAATTCCTGGTATTCGGAATTGTACCTTGCAGAAAGCCTGCGTTCTCTTTGGTTCATTGCTGAAAGTTATTATCTTCACAGTATCAAAACTGGAAGGATCACTTTCTTCACTGGAGTCAAGGTCCTCAGTCATCATAGAGTGTGTTTGTTTTGATGACTTTCTGCTGTGAAGTTTGTGTTGAGCACTGTCTTGTTTCCTCTTGAAACATAATTTTATCCAGTGGCCCCTCTTTCTGCAGTAATGACATGTAGAGTCTTTAGCTGGACAGTGGTTTTGTATGTGGTTTAGGCCACAACATTTACACATAGCACCTCTGCTTGTGTTGTGTTTTTCTTGTTGCTTCGAACCAGTTGCTTTGTTGTGTCTAGGTTTATAGCTTTTCACTGCATCCACCTGGGCTGCTAATGTACCTTGCTGAATTTGTTTAATGTTTAGTGCTTGTGCCTCGTGTTTCCTGCCTCATCCAGAAGTTGTTGTAAAGTTAGTGTATCACTCTGGCTCAGTATCCATTTCTGGAACTCTGGCATTGGTGTGCTGAGAAGGATCTGTTCAATAATTCGCTCTTTTTCTTCTTCTTTGTTAAATTTGCATACACTTGTTTTCTCCTTGATGCGAGTGAAGAAATCATCTAGACTTTCGCCAGGTTTCTGTCGCAGGTGGTGAAGTTCTAATCTTGCCGCTCTAAAGTTCGTGTGCTTTATTATTAGACGTTTTTCAAATTCGTCCAATATGGCTGCGGGGTCTGTTGCCGACTCCACAGGCATGGCGCTAGCAAAACTGTTGTAAATTTTCAAACCTTCATCGTCCAATGCTTCTAGGATATATGGAGTTAGGGTTTGTCCTTCCAGACCAGTGGTCTTGGAATATAGATCTATGCGTTGGCGCCATAACAAGAAAGCTTCACTCTTATCGTCTTGACCGGCGAATCTCATTTGCGGTGCGTTGCGATATTGTTTCGCCGCCATGGCTGACCTCGATGACGAAAATTAGCCGAATACTGTACTCACGTGTTATCGTGTAGCTGTTTTGCGTCAGTCCGGTATCGACCGCTGCCACCATGTAATGTTATGATGTATGTATATAAGCATTACCTCGTCATCTACACAAGCACACACATGTTTCAGAAGGCACTCAGTAAAAGCATGTTCAGTTTGTAGCCATGTTTATTTACAGGATATCGTACATGTGAAGATTCGCATATTATTACAATGTGTGGTTCGTATTATTAATGTATTTTATTACATTGCCGACTCCAGTCAATCGGTTCGGGGTAGAGTCCTATTTAAGTCAACACAGTGACTCGACTCTAGACGACTTGAGATGGAGGCATTACCGGCTCAGTTCGAGACCTGCCAATTTTGGTCTTTCCGTCCTCATTCATAATGCACTCTTTATTAATTAGAAAAACAACATTTCTTGTGTTACGCGATAGCACCCAAACATTACAAGGATTCCATTGTGCAAACACAATCCCATCCCATCACAAACCGAAACCCGAGGCCTGTAAACAGTAAATTAATATAAGACAAACATAAAGGTATGTTATCAGGCACTCGTAGGAAATAAAGAAGTAGAGCACTAAACAACAGAAAAACAACAGAGTGGTTACGTCACTTTGAATGAAGTATCCTATATTATCAATCAAAGAGCTACATGCAGCTTCAATCAGCAGATTTCAACAGACCTATAGTCTTAAGGTTCGTTGATTTGCTGGAAGACACAATGAAGGGCATCAAAAGTAATCGTTTTAGTTATTATCTTGATAAATCTTGATGCATATTTTTACTCCATGACAAATCTGAAGAGACTGCCATTTTATGACACTGGGGGGGGTGGGGGGGGGGGGGGGGGCGCTTAGCTTCAATAAAAAACCACACACAGATGAACGCACTCAAACCACAATTTTGAAATTTTAATTTATACTATGTGCAATAATTGGACAAGTACTGTGATGCAGCAGACAGTTATTCTCAAGTCGTCTAGAGTCGAGTCGCTGTGTTGACTTAAATAGGACTCTAGCCCGAACCGATTGACTGGAGTCGGCAACACTGAAAATATCTCGTTCAGCCTCTGCTGGGTTATTATTAGGATATAAAAAGCCTCTAATTTCAGATAATATGTCTTATATTAATTAAGGTCCAGGGTTCAAATCCTGGGTAAGCCACCCATGTCTGTTGTTTTTCTGTTGTCTAGTGTTCTACTTCTTTATTTCCTACGAGTGCCTGATAACACACCTTTATGTTTGTCTTATATTAATGTTCATCCCATCACATAATTACAGATGTATGTTACGTCGGTCGGTCTCACACAAAATAGTAACTCGCGCCAGAAAAAAAAAGTGCGCAACGCACGGTGTGCAACTTGCGCAGCGTGGGTATTATATAAAACAAATAAATAATAATAATAATAAATTCTTTAAGCACCAAACACGGCGCATAAGGCAGAAACCAGTGCTCTCAAGGTTGTTCGTTGTGACGTCACTCCTCTTAGCTCTTGCACTTTGGTTTTATTTTTTTATTTTTTATTTTCACGAAATTAGTAGCGCTCGACAAAGAAAAAGTGCGTAAAAATTGGTGTGCATGAGCCCTCACCCGATGTACAAATCATGAAAACTTGAGAAAGTTTTTGTTAAAACCACTTATTATCAGGAAACACTCTTTCAAAGCAGTCCGCACTTTCATACGAACTTTTAAATTGAATCTAAAATAACATAATTCTCGCCGTGTGTACGTTGGTCACAGCTGAGGAATGCAACCGTGTTGAAAAATTGTATTGTTTCCATTATATATACCGGTACTCTCACGAAAATAGTTACAATCAACAAAGAAAAGCGTTCAAATGATGGTGTTCACGAACAGTTTGATTACACTGCATAATGGAAAGAAACCAAAAACACTCTAAGAATGTACTTCTATCTGCTCATCCGGGAACGGAAACAGCACACTATAATTAAAAACCCGTCAAGTTTGACGGGTTATTGCTAGTTTACTTCATATTATCAGACATAATTGGACACTGTTGTTAGACAAACATCTCGAGACACAACTGTAGTATTCTTTGGCTATGTAAACATTACCATCCCGCCTTTAGGGGGAATATACCGCGCACATTTAGTGCTGGGAAAAAAACGAGACCATGTGTCTTGAATGTAAATTCTCGTATGCTTAAGATTTAGTGCTGATCAAGTGTATTATTCCATCCATTCCATTGTAGGCTGGGGATGTGGGCAGTATGCTTGAAGATAATAGTTCTAAAATGTAATACTGAAAAATAATTTTGGTTGAATAAAAAGTCAGTAAATAAAATAAAATAGAATGTCCTTTTTAGGATAGTCAGGATCCTATTTGGTTCTCCTCTCTTTACCTAGCTCAAGTATGGCTCCACGAATACCGCTTGTGTACGGCGGTGGCCACATCCCGGGCAACAGTTCTGGGTGACTGGCTAAACTACTGAGTGGAGTAGGAGTAATCTTACTCAAGGGAATGTCCATCCCTAGTACACAAAGTGAGACGGTGAGTGAGGCGGAGGAATCTAAGAAGATCAACGGCTCGCAAAGCGGAACAGCAAAGTGCGTGGCGTACTAGAGGCGTGTCGGACATAGAAAAAGACAACGGCTAGCCACCATGGAAGAGATTGGGGCCTTATCATGTATATCCTACAGAATGTAATGAGATCACAACCAAAAGATAAGAACCGATATGTAGAGAACTCTCTGTCCCCTGGGGAAGAATCTACTGTACAAATTTACAGGGAAGAGGCAACTCCTCTAATGAGTAAGGAAGTATATAATGACGAGTGTTCCTCAAATTCTGTCGAAAGGGAGCATTCTGAGAAAGACCACCTAAAAACTAGTAGGAGGGGCCTAAAAATAGGAACATGGAACGTTAGAACTCTAAACGGAGAAGGAAAGTTTGACAATCTAATATTAGAGGCAACAGACATTGTAAACGTGTCTTTCTTCTTTATTTGTTTATTTCCCACTCTGTAAAGTGTCAGTCTGTATGCTCTGTAAGGAAGAGTGGTGTGTTGTTGAGATCAGGCATGCTCCAGTCTACCCAGCTGTAAATGGGTAACTCACCCTAGTCCTGAGTTAGGGAAGGCAAAGGCTCCAGGGGAAGCAGGCCCTAAACTTGGTCACTTCAACCGACGCAGGATGGTGTATGTATGGAGTAGAAGTGTAGAGTGTGATACCGCGAATGGTGTACTGTTCGTGTGCTGACCAATATAACCACTCATACACTTGTGTCTACAAGGCACCAATGCAGACTGCTGGAATCTTTGTTTACTCAATTTATTCAGACGTACACACTGGGACATACGAGTACATCATGGTATGTTGACATATCAACTTGTAGGTATACATAGCAGATCTGAAGTCATGACACATTCAGAAATAATGGGCAGTACATCAAAAGTTCAATGTCATGATACATTATGGCCGCATCCCCTATCTGACTAAACGCGTCAGTGAAGGCAGATCGGTAAATAACTAAAGTTACTTGACGTCCATAGTTTTGTAGTATATATATCATGAAACCACGAAAGGGGGGTTTCTAGCAAGATTGAGATCTCCCTGTCACTGTCCGATAATAGGATAAATAATCTGTTCTCTTGGCAGTGATCAAAACATATGATGACCGAAATCTAACATGGCCGCCTCCCTGAGTTGTCGTTCACTCATTCATAGGAAGGAGAATATAAGCCAGAGTTAATTTATAATGGATATATAAATGATTTCATAAATGTTTCCATACAGCTCTACGGTGATCAGGTTAATTCACGTAGCCATAACCGCTGTAGGAAAGTCTGTCATCTTCGTCGATACAAAACACGACCCTAGCGATACGAAGCACAATGTTCCATCTAGGTCGAATCGACATGAGATCATCAAAATAGGGTCTGGCAATACATGGAGTCCGAATTATACATTGTACCGTACCTTAGGAGAGTCTCTAACATAAACTATAGTAGAGATACCATCTCCTTTAGAAGAAAACCACTTCATGAATCATATTTCCTTAAGAATCTACCAGCCCTTTGAAAAGTGCGTACCCGCCATTATCACGGTACATCGGAACTCATCACGACTTGTCAAGACAACTCATACTTCCGCTAGACCGGAATAATAAGAATCTAGTCCCGCCTACCCATCCAAAATATACAATATAGGACTGATTCTACTTGTACTAATAATATGTAATACATATGAATTCAGGCCATAAACATAATAAGCAAATTAATCTATTTTCTGGCCCTAAAAATAAGTACAAATATAAGAGCAATATCCGTGCGCCGGATCAATATCAAGAACGATTACTCCTATAATCAAAAGTGTGAATCAAACATGGATTATCTCGCTTTCCCCATAGACAGCATTCTCATACACAAATGAATGAATGTCTATATTTTTCCCATATTAAATAGCCATATCGATTTTTGTAATATGTGCGTCAAAATATGCACGCAACAGATTACCACACCCCTCGGGAAAAAAAAAATGGTACATTTTTTTTTTTGAAACACATCTAGGAGCAACATACAATAGGCTCACAACGCACCAATAACAATGCGCAGATGATAAGCATAAGTTTTATGACCTTAGAGAAGGTACTTCTCTAAGTATTAATATTTCCAGAGAGGTGTCACCAACGCATACTACAATATTAGCAATGACACAATTTCCACATTAGTTTATACATCAATTTCATCTAAGATATCTTAACATCATGATCATCAAAGACGAAAAAAAATTGAAAGATCAGCGGTGAATAAATATCAATGAACCGCTAAGTAGTGTTACAATCAATATATGATATATTACATATGTGTACACATTTCAACATAGAAACAACTGTATCAAAGTTGTATAACAGTTATGAATCATGTGGGCATCTAGACAAAATATCTGCCATCACATTTTCTGACCCACGGATAGCTCGCACCGAAAAATGAAATGGCTGTAGAGCAATCGCGTATCGCGTTGATCTCGCGCTCTTCAGATTTTTACTCTGAATAGCCGTAAGAGCTTTCTGGTCAGTTTCCACAATGAAATGCGCGCCCAGAAGAAATCTTTGCAGTTTAAGGATTGACCAAACCATAGCCAATAATTCACGGTCTAGGACCGAGTAATTCTTCTCTGCGGCATTTAATTTCCGAGAAATATACATCACAGGATGCAGAGTTCCAGAGTACTCTTGCATTAGTGCCGCTCCAATCCCGGTGGATGAAGCGTCACTACGAAGAATAAATGTCTTATCCTTAGAAGGCAATACTAGGATAGGTGAAGTAGAAAACATAGTTTTAACCTTATCCAAAGAGGATTGACATTCTTGAGTCCAATGGACTACATTAGGAGACCCTTTCTTTAGCAAGGAAGAAAGAGGTGACATAATGGAGGACAGATTCGGAATGAATCGTCCATAAAATTGTATTAGACCTAAGAGACTTCGCACTTGCTTTTTAGTCTTAGGAATAGAAATGTTAAGTATCTTACTTGTATTATGGTCTTCTGTTTTTAGGAACCCATGACCAACACGGTGTCCTAAGAAAGATATTTCGCTAAAACCAATACATGCTTTCGATGGTTTCGCTGTCAGGTTATGCTCGCGTAAGATAGACAATAGTTCATTTATACCATTATAGTGATCGTTCCAAGTATCACTGAAAAGACAGATGTCATCAAGATACGCAATGACATCTGAGCGATGAGATAGGATTCGACGCATCATGCGTACAAATGTTGCAGGGGCGTTCATAAGACCGAAAGGCATGAAATTCCATTGGAATAGACCCCTAGGCGTCGAAAAAGCAGTAAACGGTTTGGCGTGTTCGGATAATGGAACTTGCCAATATCCCTTAGACAAATCGAGTTTAGTAAAGAAATGAGAATTCGATAGTCTCGTAAGTAGCTCTTCTAGCAAAGGCATAGGTTCAGCATCAAATTTAGTCACTTGGTTCAATTTGCGATAATCCACGCAAAGACGTATGTTATTGTCTTTTTTTCGTACTATAACCATCGGCGAAGAATATGCTGATGTGGATGGTTCAATAATTTTTAACTCTATCATCTCATCTAACTCTTTCTCTACCTGTGCTTGAAAATGTATCGGGATAGGATACGGTCTGACTCTTATAGGACTATGGTCAGTAAGAATAATGTCATGTTGAATGACATCAGTTTGACCAGGAATGTCAGTAAGGACATCCTGAAATTGTTCTAACATAGTAGAAACTTGTTTCTGCTCTCCTGGAGATAATTCTGGAGAAATTGCAACATCTTTCCATGATTCATTAGAGTGAAGAGGAATCAGTGGAAAAGGTAAATTTACATCCGAGAAACTCGTTTCCTCATCCTGTATTACTGACAGAGATGAGTACTGTCCATGTTGGACTGGAAAATCGTCCGTTGCCTGGAAAACAGGTTGTAAATAATCAGGACGTTCATGGAATTCCGTGAGCATGTTGATGTGGAAGGTTTTACGCTTCCCGTCAATATCGACGATATAGTCAACATCGGAAACTTTTGATATTATATCGTACGGACCTTTCCAAGAAATGAGAAGTCTATTTTCCCTACAAGGTAGCAAGACAAATGCTTTGTCACCTGGACAAAGTTGTCGCAAACATCTCTTTTTATTGGCAAATTCCCTTGCCTTCTGTTTCGCAAATTCAGAAGAAGCAGTTGCCAACTTGCATGCTTCAATAATCTTGTGTCTAAGTGCGATGACATATTCATAAGAGGATTTTGTGTCATCGACAATATTATCAGCAGTTATAAGATCATGAAGTAAGGACATAGGACCTCGCGGTTTCGCGCCAAAGACAAGTTCAAAGGGAGAAAATCCTGTATGTTCGTTGGCGACCTCTCTATATGCAAAGAGAGCCGCGGGTAAAACCCTATCCCAATCCTGAGGATGATCTTCTGTTATCTTACCTAGTAGGTTTTTCAGAGTTCTATTCAAACGTTCCACCATCCCATTGGACATAGGATGATAAATACTACTCAGCGATCTCTCTATCTTCAGAGTCGACATTACTTGAGACATGGTATCCGATATGAGTTGGGTACCATGGTCGGATAATATTTCTGCTGGAAACCCCAGACGAGAAAATATTAACCAAAGAGCATCTGCGACATCAGCAGTAGTTATGCTCTTTAGAGGAACAGCCTCCGGCCAACGTGTGCACATATCAACACACGTCAAAATAAATTGGTGTCCTCTAGCAGACTTTATCTTAAATGGACCAATGATGTCTATCGCCATTTTTTGAAATGGCCGAATGGGAATGTCTGCAGCCTGAATAGGTGCATCATGGCGTGGACCTCTGGATTTAATCTCTTGACATACTTTACAAGATCGACAATAGATTCGTATGTCCTTATTCACAGCAGGCCAAAAGAAAGATTGAAGAACTCTAGCTTTAGTACGGGAAAAAACCCATATGTCCAGCACACTGCGAATCATGAGCGTGCTGTAAGATTTTAACTCTCATATTTTTAGGCACAAGGATTTGAGAATGAATGGACTTAGCGGAGTCTTGTACCATACGTACAAGTACGCCATTCTTCATCGTAATCCAAGATTTACGATTTGTATCCTTATTCGGATCACCTTTTGTTGCCAGAGTAAAGAATTTCTTTAGAGTAGGATCATCTTCCTGCTGTTTGATAAAGGAATCGTGGGAAATCTCCAAGGGATCATCTTGGATCTGCGCATCATTATCTTCAGAATGTGAAGATTGTGGCATATTAAGAGCTTGAGCCCTAGTGATTACTGCATTAGCAGATTGCATATTAACATTTTCCCAATTAGAAATTTGCTGTGGAGTGCATTCTTTCACTCCATGAATGCGACCGATGATAAGATCAGCGATCGGATTCGGCAAGAGACATGCTTGCACCTCTCCTGTAAAGAAAGGCGTAGCAATATTGATAATGGCAGTGGAGTACTTCTCCAATGTGCCACCAAATGTTACACATTTGACTATATTGCCTGTAGCTCGAGAAGGATTTACGAGTGATTGCCTCACTCCAATGGTAGTGCACCCCGAATCGAAAAGAATTGATACCGGAGTACCATCTATTAGGCCCCTATTAAAGACAAGAGCACCCCTTCCATTATGCGCAATTGACGCATGGAGAGCGGGAAGCGGGTGACCGCAGCTTAAAGTAGAAACTGTGGTTGGATCGAATAATGTTTTGCATTGCGAACACTCAGATGCTCTAGCAAAATCGAAAGCGGAATTTGCTACACTATTGGAGTCTTTTTTATCATTATTCTGATTATCCGTGTCGTGGAACTCCTGTTGTGCAGAGTTAGCCTGGTAATACGATTTACCATGTCTTTTGTGTTGTGATCTACCTCGGTTATAATTGTCTCTATAATTATTATTGCCTCTGTTATAACCCCTATTTGGGTTTGAATCATAATATTCATGATCATAATCATCACGCTCATTATATTGAGTATCCCTGTAATATTGTTTCTTTTGTCTCCATGAAGCACTTGGGTAGTTCCTATAGCTACTCCCCTTTCGAGAATTTCTAACATTATGGGTACCCCTCGCGTGTCGAGGACTATCAGCCCGATTCCAGTTCTTCAAAGAAGAACCCTGATTTGAGTGGTTATCTTGGTTTTGATATTTATTCCAATTAACTTTTTTATCAAATTTATTTTTAGCTCCTTGGAATTTGTGTGAGTAATTCTGATTATATTCTGTTGCCGAAGCAACTGGCATACTCTCTTTAATGTTAGAGTTACTAAGAATCATGTCAGGGTGTGCCGTGGCATACTGGTCACAATATTCTTCCATTTGCTTTAATGTACTAGGTTTACGCTCATGTAAGAACTCTAGGAATGATTTATTTACAGAAGACATGACCTTGTCTCTTAGCAATAAATCCGTAAGACCATCAAATGTTTTCTCTGTTTTGGATAATTCAATCCATCGTGAAAGTGTAATTCGTGCTTTTGAGATGAATTCTGAGAATTCTACACCTACCTCAGGTCTCATTGTTTTAAACAAAAGACGATAGCCTTCCTCAGACAGCTGATATCTCTTTATCAAAGCTGCCCTAACAGCATCATAATTATCTTTGTCGGCCTCTTCAACAAAATATAACTTACTCAGAGACTCCCCTTTTAGATTTTCAGACAACTGATTCACATACTGTGATTTGTCAACATTATGAGATCGACAAGCCCGTTCAAATCTAGAAAGCCAAAATGTTATGTCATCACTGGTAGGGTTAAAACACTGGTACCTTGACCTTGTACACAAAGGGTTTACCATTACCACCAGATGCCTGATTAACATTACTCATACATGTCAATTTTAATTTCTCTAATTCAAACTCATGTTCTCTTATTGCTTTTCTCTCTTCAGCTTCTCTATCTAATCTTCTCTGTTCTGCAGCAGCTTCTAATTTTTTCTGTTCTGCAGCAGCAGCAACTTCTAATTTTTTCTGTTCTGCAGCAGCTTCTAATTTTTTCTGTTCTGCAGCAGCAGCAACTTCTAATTTTTTCTGCAGCAGCTTCTAATTTTTTCTGTTCTGCAGCAGCTTCTAATTTTTTCTGTTCTGCATCAGCTTCTAATTTCTTCTGTTCTGCATCAAATCTCCTTTCCTCCACTTGCATCTGCAATTTCTTAAGTTCAGCAGCAGTATCAGCTTCTTTTTCTAATCTTTTTTCTTCAGCTAGAGCTTTCCTTTCTTCTGCAGCAGCTTTTTTTTCTTCTATTTGAAGTTTTCTCTCCTCAGCCGCAGCTTTTTTTTCCTCAGCAGCAGCTTTTCTCTCTTCAGCAGCAGCAGCAATTTTTTTCTCTTCTGCAGCTAATGCTTTGTCATATTGAGCAACAGCCCATTGTTCTAAGTCTTTTCCAGTCTTATCAAGAGATTTTCCTTGTGCAATAAAATAATCTAATGTAGACATATTGTCTTCTTAAATCAGAAACCTGAAAAAGTAAATAAATTACCCTCTTTCACGTTAATGGGAGACAAGTCTATACCATAGACTTAGTCTTAGTCCAAACTTGTATGGTTTATAATAACCAATGATAACTTGAGTACCTATGGACAACAATAACTGTATCTCAAATACTGTGGGAGACAAGCCTTACAAAGGTCTTGTATATCTCAATGTAATCAAAGATCACTTGGGTACCTGTGGAAAATAATCATAAAGTACTGATCTGTACTATACTATCAGTGTATACCACTATAACTCCTATGTCATATGTCAACTAAAGACATTACAAAGGACAAACAAGAAAAGACAATATGAACACATTTGCAGAGATCAAATTAAATTAAATAGGAGAAATGAAAAAAATGATCACAGAAACCGTGATGATAACTGCAATAATATAACAAGACAAATAACGCCACAGTGTATAAACATAAGGGTGTAAAAAAACTGAAATGAAAGGAAAGATGAGACCTACAATTATACAAACAAATCAAACAAAAATAAAGAACAGAAAAAATGTTACAAATACAAATATGAAACAGTCGTCACAACTAACCAAATATTTGCAAACTATGTTGCATGCAAATTTCAATTAAGAAATTGCTCCCTATCGAATAATAGATTTAATTCTAAACTATTACACTGTCAATTTTTCTCTTTTGAGCATATGAAGATCCAACGATGAACTATGCACTTTATGTTCAACAACACTGTGATTCTTCTGTACGTTGAGAAATGTCAACAATACTGCTCCAGATATTTTCTACACTTGATACCACTGTCCTGTGTAATACTGTCTGTACAGCGAAAAACTGTCAACAAGCGCTGACCTAGATACAGCATCCTATCGGTAATACAGGTCAAGCTGACATCGACTGTATAGCTGTCCTACTGGTGTTGATGTGGTCAAACAAATGTTCTTTCAGCTGTAAACTGTGATTCTCAACACAAAACTGCGTAAGCTGGACCCAGGAATCTGGCTCGCCACTGTAAACGTGTCTTTCTTCTTTATTTGTTTATTTCCCACTCTGTAAAGTGTCAGTCTGTATGCTCTGTAAGGAAGAGTGGTGTGTTGTTGAGATCAGGCATGCTCCAGTCTACCCAGCTGTAAATGGGTAACTCACCCTAGTCCTGAGTTAGGGAAGGCAACGGCTCCAGGGGAAGCAGGCCCTAAACTTGGTCACTGCAACCGACGCAGGATGGTGTATGTATGGAGTAGAAGTGTAGAGTGTGATACCGCGAATGGTGTACTGTTCGTGTGCTGACCAATATAACCACTCATACACTTGTGTCTACAAGGCACCAATGCAGACTGCTGGAATCTTTGTTTACTCAATTTATTCAGACGTACACACTGGGACATACGAGTACATCATGGTATGTTGACATATCAACTTGTAGGTATACATAGCAGATCTGAAGTCATGACACATTCAGAAATAATGGGCAGTACATCAAAAGTTCAATGTCATGATACATTATGGCCGCATCCCCTATCTGACTAAACGCGTCAGTGAAGGCAGATCGGTAAATAACTAAAGTTACTTGACGTCCATAGTTTTGTAGTATATATCATGAAACCACGAAAGGGGGGTTTCTAGCAAGATTGAGATCTCCCTGTCACTGTCCGATAATAGGATAAATAATCTGTTCTCTTGGCAGTGATCAAAACATATGATGACCGAAATCTAACATGGCCGCCTCCCTGAGTTGTCGTTCACTCATTCATAGGAAGGAGAATATAAGCCAGAGTTAATTTATAATGGATATATAAATGATTTCATAAATGTTTCCATACAGCTCTACGGTGATCAGGTTAATTCACGTAGCCATAACCGCTGTAGGAAAGTCTGTCATCTTCGTCGATACAAAACACGACCCTAGCGATACGAAGCACAATGTTCCATCTAGGTCGAATCGACATGAGATCATCAAAATAGGGTCTGGCAATACATGGAGTCCGAATTATACATTGTACCGTACCTTAGGAGAGTCTCTAACATAAACTATAGTAGAGATACCATCTCCTTTAGAAGAAAACCACTTCATGAATCATATTTCCTTAAGAATCTACCAGCCCTTTGAAAAGTGCGTACCCGCCATTATCACGGTACATCGGAACTCATCACGACTTGTCAAGACAACTCATACTTCCGCTAGACCGGAATAATAAGAATCTAGTCCCGCCTACCCATCCAAAATATACAATATAGGACTGATTCTACTTGTACTAATAATATGTAATACATATGAATTCAGGCCATAAACATAATAAGCAAATTAATCTATTTTCTGGCCCTAAAAATAAGTACAAATATAAGAGCAATATCCGTGCGCCGGATCAATATCAAGAACGATTACTCCTATAATCAAAAGTGTGAATCAAACATGGATTATCTCGCTTTCCCCATAGACAGCATTCTCATACACAAATGAATGAATGTCCATATTTTTCCCATATTAAATAGCCATATCGATTTTTGTAATATGTGCGTCAAAATATGCACGCAACAGACATGAAACTCGATATACTGGGAGTTGCTGAGGCAAGACTATTGGATACAGGCCACATAAAAAGAGACCAATACACGCGTATACACTCATTTTTATTAAAACATGATAAAAACATGAAAGAGGAGTAGGAATGTTGATAAAGAAGGAGTTAGAAAAATACGTATGTGGATGCTGGACACACAATGACAGAATGATGTTACTAAAGATGAGAGCAAAGCCATTCGACATATCAATCTTACAAACGTATGCACCAACTAAAGATCATAGCGAGGAAGAAATAGAAGAATATTATGATAGTAATGGGTGATATGAATGCAAAAGTAGGAAAAGGAAAATACAAGAAAATAGTAGGACAGTATGGATTAGGGACAAGAAATGATAGAGGAGACAGACGTATCCAGTTCTGTGAAGAAAACCAGCTGGTCATATGTAACACCTTTTTTGAACACCACGCAAGGAAATTATACACATGGAAAAGCCCAGGAGATGTAACAAGAAATCAAATTGACTATATCATGATAAAACATAGATTTAAGAACAGTGTCACAAGTGCAAAAACACACCCTGGCGCCGACATAAATTCAGATCACAATCCGGTCGTCATCAAAGTAAATATAAAGCTGAAAAGAACAGGAAACAGAAGACAGGAGGAACCCCAGATAGAAATATCAGCACTAAAACTACCAGATATAAAACAAAAATATCTAATCCACGTCAAAAATAAATATCAACAGTTACTGACAGAAAGCATGGAGCAGTATAGAAGAGAAAACCCAGAAGAAAAAGTAACCACAAAATGGGAATGCTTAAAAACAAGCATACAATCAGCAAATGCAAATTTACCTAAAAAGGAGCCTAAGAAAAATCAAATTTGGATGACAGATGACATCTTGAATAAAATGACAGAAAGAAAGAAAGCAAAAAACACTCCAGAATATAAAACAATAGACAATGACATACGTACTATGTGTAGACAAGCAAAAGAACGGTGGATAGAAACAAAATGCAAGGAAATAGAAGACTTGGAAGCAAAGCACATGACAAGAGATATGCATGAAGAAATAAAGAAATTATCAAATAGGTCGCGGTTTGCACAAGGAGAAAGATGTACTCGTATCAAGAACAAAAATGGTGTAATCTTACGTGATGAGAAAGACATATCAGAAAAATGATGCAATACATATGATACAAAAAGGAAAATCAGCAGGCATGGATAACATAAAAATTGAAATGATAGAAGTCTGGAGAGCTTAGGTATAGATACAATCACTGATCTATGCAACGATATATACAATACAGGATATATACCACACGACATGAAGACATCAGTTTTCATAACATTGCCCAAAAAACCTAATGCAACAGAATGTTCAGACTTCAGAACAATCAGCCTGATGAGTCATGCAATTAAGATACTGCTCAAAATCATACAGGAAAGAATAAAAAGTAAGGTAGACAGCGAAATCCAAGAAGAACAGTTTGGTTTTAGACGGAACAGCGGAACAAGAGAGGCAATATTTTGTCTAAGAATATTAGTAGAAAAATATACAAAGGTCTAAAAAAGTATGTACATTTGCTTCATTGACAATAAGAAGGCTTTTGACAGAGTCCATCATGAGAAAATAATTGAATGCCTCGAAGACATAGGTATTGATGGAAAAGATATAAGAGTACTCAGTAACCTTTATTTGGAGCAAACTGCCACAGTAAGATCTGGAAGGAATTATTCACCACACATAGACATAAAAAGAGGTGTCAGACAAGGTTGTGTGCTGTCCCCCTGCCTATTTAATTTATACACCGAAAATTTTTTCAAACAGAAACAGGAAATACCTGGACTGAACATCAGTGGAAGGTCAATAAACAACCTTAGATATGCAGATGATACAGTGTTGTTAGCGAACAGGAGTTACAAGAACTAGTGAAGCAAGTGAACGATATAAGTCATGAATATGGACTCGACATTAATATGGAGAAAACAAAAACTATGATAATTAGCAAAACAGACGATAAGCCCGCTTTAAAGATAAGCGTAAATGGGAAAATCCTGGAACAAGTGAAGAGCTACGTATATCTTGGTCATATAATAACAGAAGATGGCAGATGTGAAAAATAAATAAAGAAGAGAATAGGAATGGCCAAAGCTACATTCAACAACATGAAACATATACTGACATCTAAACAGTTATCTCACAAATTAAAACTGAGAATCATAAAGTGTTATATATATTCTGCATTTCTGTATGGTGTAGAAACATGGACGATGAATAAGCATTTGGAAGAAAGAATTGAGGCTCTTGAAATGTGGATATATAGAAGAATGGGGCGTATCTCATGGAAAGAGAAGAAAACAAATAAGGAGGTCCTAGAAAATCTAGGTATGAAAAGAGAACTAATGAGGGAGATCAAAGTTCGTCAGCTAAAATACTTTGGCCACATAAAAAGGCATAACACCTTGCAGAAGACCATAATAGAAGGGAGAGTTGAAGGCAAACGTGCAAGGGGAAGACAGCGCTATAAGTGGAAAGATAACACCAATAGATGGACAGGAAAGAGTCTATCAGAGTGCACCACCAAGACAAGAGGCAGAAGACGTTGGAGATCCATTACAGCCAACCTTCGTTGTGGAGATGGCAGCTGATGATGATGAAATAAAATAGTAAAAGTACTAAATATGTGTATATTATATTTGTCATTATTATTTGTTGTGATCGATGTGATTGTTCGATAAAGCGCGATTGTGGCTATAAACAATGTTAGATCTAAAGAGCAAAATGAAAAATAAAAAAATTAGGACACTTGGTTTTCCGTAACGCACGAACCAAGTGTGAAATTTTGATACGCGCGGGTCCGTGTCAATAGTGTCGTCGTAAGGGTTTATTGGAAACCAAACACTATTGGCGGTATCAGGGATTTCTTAGAAAAGTAGGTTAGTCCGTTTATATATACGTTCCAGAGTACAATAGTAACCAGTTTTTTCTTGTTTTTATTTAATTTAATGTACACAGTGTGTTGTGCGATGCGGAGACGCGTAAAATAATAATGGTTAGCTGCAGTTGTGAGTCGAACTCTTAAGTAGCCTATTGGCCAAGTCTATTTTAGAAAGGAAGAACCTGACGCCAGCTAATATATAGGCCTAGGCCTACAACAAATATCAAAGGGCAGCATTACTGTATCCACAGATGGATCCAAGGGAGAGGTTGGTAAATTGGGGATAGGAATAGGCCTATATATTCCAATATGGAAGATGACTAAAGAGTATAGTGTCACGGAATATACATCCACTTTCACTGCAGAGATGGTGGCAATACTAAAAGCACTAGGCCTAGAAATATTCACTAACAACCCTCCCAAGAAACTAACAATTTTAACAGACTCTTTTTCAACAATTCAAGCACTAAGAAACTTACGAGAATGCAGTAGATCTGATATAGCAGAGGAGATATTTCTGGCTACTACACACTTATATTAGGCCCCACTGAGGATTTTCAGTTTTAATATTAAAATTGATTACCCTGGTTTCTCTTCACAACGCATACATCTTTTAGTCTTAATAGCTTGGATACCTTCACATGTTGGCATAGAGGGAAATGAAAAGGCAGATAAAGAAGCCAAGAAAGGTAGAGCTGATAAAAATCTTATAAATGTAGGCATGAGTAAATCAGATTGAAAGCTTAATTAAAGAATTAATAACAGATGAACGGAAAGCAGAGTGGGATAAAAATCTGAAAGTAAGACATGCATATAAGATGTTCAAGGCTCCAACAAGAAAATGTCAGATATCTAGGGTTCCCAGTACTAAGAAACTTCTCAAGACTACAACTGGGAAACGGCTATTTCAGAATAGAAGAACCTTACTGTGGAGGATGTCTTCAAGACAATAATATAGAACACTTTCTTGTTAAAATGTAAGAGGAATGAACAGATGAGAATCTCAATATTAGATTATTTGCAGGCATTAAATTTACCTATAAATATAGAAGAGGTGTTAAGAATAGACAGATATAGGGAACTGCATAATATAGTCCAACAGTATTTAACAACAACAAAAGTTAGTACATAGTAATTGGGAAGGTGAAGGTCTGATTATGTTCTTACAATACATATGACAAGTGAAAGTCATTTAAATATCTAACTGGAAACACCAGGCCGATCCCCCTGAATATTATTTTTGTTTGGTTTTATTTTGTTTTATCTCATTTTCTTTTGTTTGGTTTGGTTGTTTTTTTAACATACAAATTGGTAATTTTGATCTGCCAAATTTACAATGATTTGACAGATGTGATGCCACTTTTCTGTATCAGCAGTATTCATCTTATTTGGAATTGAAAACCTAATTATAACCAATCAGAGGTTGAACGAGTTATTTTTCATCATTGAACCTGACTGTGAAAATACTATAAGACAATAACAGAATATTTCCTATTAAAACATAAGAGGTATGAACTACAGAAAGTTTCGATATTAGATTATTTATCGGTGTGCATTTTCACCCATAACTGCAGAGCAGGTGTTGAGAATGGACAGACCTCGGGAACTGCACAGGATGGTTAAACATTATTTAACAAGAACACAAATTAATTAATAGTAGTTAGTCAAAGTAAATAATAATAATGTAAAGGTCTAATTACAATATGGTAATACATAATACTAATGTCAGTTGAAATGAAGAATAGCGAAGCGACTGTTCGATCGGGTCTTAAAAATAATTCATAGACACAGTAAAAAGGGGTTAGGTTTAGGTTTTCCAAACCTAATCTTAACCCTAATGACGTTGGTGACTTACTGGGATGATATCAAAGAAGATGGCTCACTGTACTTCATTTCAACCCTAATGGTTAATGAAGAGTAAATTAAATATTAACCCAATCAGGCCATTTGAGGTGGGGAACCATTGGGCCTCACCTCAGCCAAGGATTACATCAAAATATTTGTTACCCTTCTTGTGGTTCCAGGGTTTGACCTCAAACCAAGACTCTGAAGCACCTCCATGTGGTGCATCCTGGAAAACAGGCAACCTTCTTGTTGCGTGGCCAACGCTTCACGAATCAACTAGCCACACCAGATGAGACTCAATATCATGATTCCCCTGTGGTGAATCATACTGAGAGCCCAGCAGTGTACATTAAACTTGAGGGAGTCATTTGGACTCCAGAGTTAACTGAGGCTTTTATCTGGTTGGCTGCATACAGTGTGTTCTTGCAGTGAATGGATTGCAAGTGAGGAAAGCTGAGAGTTGGCTGACGTGATGATTCCTTGTGAGAGCCTAGAACCAGAGCACAGTATTTTAGTCCTGCATATTTGGAGAGTCCCATGGATGGCAGGGAATGCACAGTATGCCACACCCCGCCCTTTCTAGCTTGAAACGAGATGTGAGGATCCTTTAAGTATACGCCAAGCCTAGATGGAAACTGTAGCTCATGACTCCAACTCAATTAGTTAAACGATGGCAGAAAAGCCACAGGAAAAGCCTAGAGCTACAATGTAGATAATACCAAGGGTTCTTCAACTTGGCATTGGCTGCAAAAGAGTGACAAGCTCAGCAGCCCTAGTTAAACAACCCCTTTTCCCAAACAGTGAGTGGAGCCTAACAATGTAAAATGGCCTTGGAGGACTTGAACACATGTACCCCAAGCTTTCACATTTTACATATTAATGGGGCGATTTCAAGCATTTTAAATGGGAAAGGGTTAAGCTGAAAGTGAAAAAAATCTGCAGAAAGCCAAGGAAATTCCAGGACAATACGGGAACTCAGAATCGATGAAAAACTCATTCGACTTATAATCAGGTCTTTCATTTTGGGTGGTTTTAAGTCCTAAAGTCTAACGGTCGACTTATAGTAAGATCGACTTATACTTTAGTATACACAGTACTTGTTGAGGTAATTTGTGGCAGACTTAAACAAAATAAAGAAGGTATATAAAGATCTTGGATGAATGGCACAGGACAGGAAGGTTTGGATGAACTTGTTGAAATCATATGCTCGCCAGCAAGCTGAAGGCGTTGATGGTGATGACTATTTCTTATGCTGCATTTTTTTATATTTCAGATAAAAAGAGCGACACAATGCCCACATCGACACAATACCCTAATGTATCGCTTTTCAAGGCTCGGCCCCTATTGTATAAACTGGGGCTTCTCTTCCTCTTCGGCTCATTTCTTATTTTTATAATTGGATTCTCATCTCCTTATTGGATAAGCTTTGAATATAAGGAAGACGATGATAATGAAGTGAGCTTGATAAATTCTGACAAAGATCTAGATGATTTTCCCCGTCAATTCCATAGTGGCTTGTGGAATGCACTGTGTTTTTCTTCGGCTGCTGCCTGTAAGACAGGTACTGTACAAATATAAAAAAGAATAATTTTGTCCAGACAAGAATATAAAGTGTTCTGACACATATATAGACAAGTATAATCTTCAGTACAAAATTAGAGGGACAGACAATATATCAATACAAAAGGCAAGAGGGGCTTTCATTGCATTTGGAAATATATGGAGATCAAGAGAAATCAAGCCAAACAACAACAACAAAAAAAAAAAGAAAAGAAGCTTCAACTCAAATATCAAGTCAATCCAATTGTATGGCTATGAAACAAGGGAAGCAATGAAAACAGCAACCAAAACGTTTCATAAATGGGTGCTTGCTTAGAATAGAAGGAATGAAATGGTATGACAAACTCACTAATGTGGAACTGATGCCGGTGACGGATAGGACACACATTGGGGAAACCTGCTGGTAGCATAAGGTGGTCATTGATCTGGAATACTCAGGGTAAGTGAGGTAGAAGAAGTCCAAAACAAGCGGAGAAGAGATCTGGGGACGGAAATGAAAGAGATGTGGAAAGATTTTGAGCTGATGGACTTAGCATGTGTTTGTTGAAAGCCTGTGTTTCTTGAGGAGCTACAGGGTATTGATTGATTGTCTTCAGGCACATTTAAGACAAGTATAGTCTTCAGGCACATTTAAGACAAGTATAGTCTTCAGGCACACTTAAGACAAGTATAATCTTCAGGCACACTTAAGACACATATAGTCTTTAGACACATTTAAGACATGCATAGTCCTCAGGCACATTTAAGACAAGTATAGTTTTCAGGCATATTTAAGATGCATATAGTCTTCAGGCACATTTAAGATACGTATAGCCTTCAGGCACATTTAAGACAAGTATAGTATTCCGAGCGTCATGACGCTCAATGTGAGCAACCCTGAGCCCATATCAGTAAGGAATCAGCAACTGGTACAGACAGACACCTTCACATACCTAGGATGCATAGTAACACCAGACGCGGAGCAAGCAAAGATATAAACAACAGAATGAACAAAGCAAGAACAGCCTTTTTTAGCCTAAACAACATCTGGAAGTCCTCTCAATACAGCACAAGCACAAAATTAAGATTATATCAAAGCTGTGTGCTTTCTGTGCTTCTCTATGGTGTGGAATGCTGGAGAGTTACAGAGAAGGAAACGTCGAAATTGTCCTCTTTTCACACAACATGCTTAAGAAAGATTCATTGAATCTTTTGGCCGAATACCATCACCAACCAAGATCTGCTTACTCGGAGCAACAAGAGGACATGCACACCACCATAGCTGGCAGACGCTGGAGTTGGGTTGGCCATGTCCTCAGAAGAGACCCCGGTGCCATCACAAGAACAGCTATGCTATGGACCCTGAAGGAAAACGAAAGAGAGACCGACCAAAAACAACTTGGCGGAGGACTGTGGAGGCTGAGATGCAAAGAATGAACCAGAGTTGGGGCACTGTACGAAGGATGGCCACCGACCAAGCAAAGTGGAATCAATTTGTTGTTGCCCTACAAGACGCCACTAGGTGTGATGGCCACTGACTGCTTTGACGGTCGGCGGCTAAGGATCAAAGAAGATAGTATTCAGATACATTTAAGATAAGTATAGTCTTCAGGCACATATACACACACACATATATAGAATAATATTCAGTCACACATCTATATAAACAACTATTGTATTCAGACAACATATTTACAAGGTATATAAAGAAGTATAGTATTCAGACACAGATAGATACACAATTATAGTATTCAAGCACATTTATAGACAAGTGTAGTCTTCATATACACACATAAATGAATATAGACTAATATAGTATTCATATATATGTATATAAATTGACAGCCGTATCGACAAAGCTGTTTGGGGGAAACTCCAAACTCACAATGAAAACCACAGCTGTGGTATATAATGCCTGTGTCACCAGCACGCTACTATATGGACAGTCTATGCAATGCAAGAAAGAAGGCTTGCTACCTTCAATCTGCGGTGTCTATGCCACATCCTCGGCATTTCATGGAACGATAAAGTGACAAATGTCGAAGTGTTGTCACGTGCTGGCCTTCAAAGCATGTATACACTGCTTAGACAGTGCAAACTATGCTGGCTTCGCCATGTCCGCCGCTTGGAAGATGGTCGCATCCTCAAAGATATTTTCTACGGACAACTGGCAGATGACAAAAGGACAGTCGGGCGACCACAGCTGAGGTTCAGAGATGTGTGCAAGTGAGACATGAAGGCACTGGACATAAATCCAGCAACCTGTGAGGTCGAAGCTGTCGATCATACCAAGTGGCGATGCTCCCTATGGTGCCACCTCAAGTTTGACGAAAAGATGCTCTCACAGCAAGCAGAAGAGAGAAGAACCCGCCGAAAGGAACACCAGGAAAAAGTGGAACTGAGTGCAGTCAATGCAGGGACACATTCCCATAGTCAGTTATGACTGGAGGGGCTACTATATATATATAAAGTATAGCTTTCAGACAGATATGAAGTGTTTAGACATGTATCACCATTTTCCTTTTCGCTCCCCATGGAACCACCACGTACAGAAGCCAGCACCTAAGCATTCACATGCTGTTGTATCCGTGGTTTCTGTAGCAATTTGTTTTGCATGATGAAGTTGCCAGCCCCATGCACAACCTTATATTAGACGCCTTGTATGACATGCCTGAGGGAGCAGTAGTTCTATTCTGTTTTCTTTGTCTCATAAGGGACCCCAACTTGACAGGCTTAGACATGGATAGACAAGTGTATTCTTTGTCTCATTAGTGACCTCAACTTGACGGGCTTAGACATGGATAGACAAGTGTATTCTTTGTCTCATAAGGGACCTCAACTTGACGGGCTTAGACATGGATAGACAAGTGTATTCTTTGTCTCATTAGGGACCTCAACTTGACGGGCTTAGACATGGATAGACAAGTGTATTCTTTGTCTCATAAGGGACCCCAACTTGACGGGCTTAGACATGGATAGACAAGTGTATTCTTTGTCTCATACGGGACCCCAACTTGATGGGCTTAGACATGGATAGACAAGTGTATTCTTTGTCTCATAAGGGACCCCAACTTGATGGGCTTAGACATGGATAGACAAGTGTATTCTTTGTCTCATAAGGGACCCCAACTTGACGGGCTTAGACATGGATAGACAAGTGTATTCTTTGTCTCATAAGGGACCCCAACTTGACGGGCTTAGACATGGATAGACAAGTGTATTCTTTGTCTCATAAGGGACCCCAACTTGACAGGCTTAGACATGGATAGACAAGTGTATTCTTTGTCTCATAAGGGACCTCAACTTGACGGGCTTAGACATGGATAGACAAGAGTATTCCTTGTCTCATAAGGGACCCCAACTTGACAGGCTTAGACATGAATAGACAGATGTATTCTTTGTCTCATAAGAGACCCCATCTTGACAGGCTTAGACATGGATAGACACGTGTATTCTTTGTCTCATAAGAGACCCCAACTTGACAGGCTTAGACATGGATAGACACATGTGTTCTTTGTCTCATAAGAGACCCCAACTTGACAGGCTTAGACATGGATAGACAAGTGTATTCTTTGTCTCATTAGGGACCTCAACTTGACGGGCTTAGACATGGATAGACAAGTGTATTCTTTGTCTCATAAGGGACCCCAACTTGACAGGCTTAGACATGTATAGACAGATGTATTCTTGTCTCATAAGAGACCCCATCTTGACAGGCTTAGACATGGATAGACACGTGTATTCTTTGTCTCATAAAAGACCCCAACTTGACAGGCTTAGACATGTATAGACAAGTGTATTCTTTGTCTCATAAGAGACCCTAACTTGACAGGCTTAGACATGTATAGACAAGTGTATTTAGTGTTGAGTCAAGTACATTTTCAGTTATCATGTTAAGTACATTTTCAGTTACCAGTGATAAATTCTAGCAAATATTTCTGATGTCAGGGATCATTGTGGCGCAGACAGCCTTCAGCTTCCATCTGGCTGGTTATGTGGTATCCTTGGTACTGGCTGCTTACGAAAACTGCAGAAAAGTAAATCCAGTCACTTACCATTCAAGGATGCTGGAATTATGTGTTTTTATAACAGGTAAACCTCCCACACCCCTTCGAAAAAAACTTTTCGTTGTTATTGTTAAATTTTTGTGTTTTACAGTTTGATGTGCTTTAAATTTCTTTGAGACATTCGGGGGGGGGGGGGGGGGGATTATTGCTAGTGTTTTGTGTTGTTGCAGTTTATTGTGTTAATATCCTACTAAAATTAGTCGTCTTCTTTCGCCTTTCAACTCCCAAAGGAGCATAGGCCTTTAACAAACTTATGCCAAGTCTTCCCGTCCCGTGACGTCTGCTCAAGGACTTGTCCATGTCTTCTTCATCCCCCATCATGCCTGTCTACAGTTCTCTTTTTTTCATGCGTTCTTTGATCTTCTTTTACCTCCTCTTACCTTGGGGGATCCCAGAACAGGCAGTTGTCTGGTAATGCTAACAGCAAGTATTCTCAGTGTGTGTCCTATCCATCTCCATCATCTTCTAATTTCCTGTTCCACTAGCGCTTGTCTAGTTTTTGTCATTAGTTTCTTTTCACATTAGTGATCTTGTCATACAATTTCAAATCTTACTTTTCTATGCATTAAAGTGCAGAGGGAAAAGAAAAGTAATTATTACTGCTGCATTTTGCTGTATTGTTTGTGGTAGCATCCATTTTTTATACATGAAGCTGCTTTGATTAAAAAGGTAAAGGCAGTCCCATAGCAGATACTGCTGCAGGGGAGTGAAGTGTTAGAGACTACCATACTAGGTCCACCATCGAGAGGTGGGGTGACCAGTTCTCTTCCTTGCTGCCTTTTCCTTCTCTAACTCAAAGTCAGGTACCCATTTACAGATGGGTAGACTGGAGTGTGTCGGCACCGTGATTCAAACCTGGCACCTTTGCCCGCAAGAGACCAGCGCTCTAACCACTCTGTCAATCGGACGCTCTGATTACAGTCTCTAAAAAATGAAAGGATTGTTTAAACTTTGCCTGTATTCATCCATTCGTTGTCCTTCACCGCTACAAGGAGTAAAGACTTTCAACAAACTCATGCCAGGTCTTCCTGTCCCGTGCCATCAGCTCAAGGTCTTTCTACGCCCTCCTCATCTCATTCGTTTCTGCCTCCAGTTCTCATCTCCGTGTGTTTTGGCCACCTTTTACCTCTTTTTACCCTGGGGATTCCAAAACAAGGACCGCCTTGTTATGCTATCAGCAGGTTTTTCTCAGTGTGTATCCTGTCCGCCGCTACTGTTTTCTTCTGATCTCTTGTTCCACTGGGTCTTGTCCACAGTTCCACATTGGTGATCTTGTCGTACCATTTCAGTCCTCCTATTTTTCCTATATATCAACTATATTATGTTTTTATATTATTTTATGGCTTATAACCATCTGCATTATTCACTATAGTGGTTTTGTTTTAAAAATTTGGTTAACCACAGTAATTTTATTTTTAGTTCATTTTAATTATTGTCATTTGTCTCCATGTTCTTGTGTTTGTTTCCGAAGCAGAAAACTATCAAAACCAAACCACTTGGTCTTTTATATTTTGGACATGTGCCCTAATATAACTGACGGACTCCTTGGTTGAATGGGTCATGCCTTGCCTAAATGTAAGGCAAAATTTATTTTGAAAAAAAAAAAAAAGATTTGTTGATAAACTTTATTATGTTATCACCATCAAAGCTTATTTTAACAGTTTTATGTTTGATTTTAGTTGACCTGTCCATCATTGTTTCAGTTTTTGTGGCTTAAATCTTCTACTGGATGGGGGGTAGCTGGGGCGTGACCAACCCTCCTTGGTCACCTTTTATGACATATGTATCAACACCAAGACAATCCCAAGAAGCAATAAATAATTTGTGTCATCTCTCGGTTAAAATAGGTCTCCAAATAAATGCCTCTAAAACTAAAGCTATGAACTTTTCTAACGAGACCTTTGATATCATCTTGAACGGGGAAAAACTACAGAAAGTTGAAAGTTTCAATTATTTAGGCAGTAAAATGACTCAGGATGGTGACACAACAAGAGAAATCCATACTAGAATTGCTTTGGCAGCTAGCGCCTTCAATAGATTATCTAACATTTGGAAATTACGATCATTGAATATACATACCAAGCTTCGTCTGTTTAATTCAAATGTTATCTCAGTGTTAACATACGGCAGTGAGAGTTGGAAAATAACAAAATCATTGGAGAACAAGCTGAATACATTCGAGAACAAATGTCTTAGAAAACTCATGAACATCAGTTGGAAAGAATTCAAGACTAATCGACAAGCTTAAAGAATTTATTATTATTATGACGATAGACAGGAAGTACATTATGGACAGCTGTTGATAAAATTACAAGTCAATCCTTGTTCTGACATCCCCAGAGTAGAAGAGGTAGAGGGCAACTGAAAAACACACAGAGAAGAGAACTGGAGACAGAAATGAAACGGCTGAGGAAGACATGGAAAGATCTTGAGCAGACAGCATGGGACGTGCCTTGGCATGAGTTTTGTTTGTGGAGCTGAAAGGCTAGGATGATGATGATGATATTTGATTTTATCATCATCTCATCTCAACCCATAACCCGTCATGGGTCGTAGGGGTACCATGGTGGAAGCATCAGCAGACAGGGTCCTCCACTGCTCTCTATCCTCAGCAATGCGTACAAGTGTGGAAAAACCATGTCCTGCCCATTCTTTGATGTTATCAGCCCAGGATTTTCTTTGCCTTCCTCTTCTCCATTTACCTTCGACTGTTCCCTGGAGGATCGTTTTCGAAAGGGAGTCATGTCGAGTTACATGCCCAAACCAGGCAAGCTTTCGACGTTTCACTATTGACAAAAGTGGTTCTTGGTGGCCTGCATAGGTGTTTATCTTCTCTCTAACATAGACATTTGTTTTGTGCTCTTTATAGCAAATGCGCAAAATTCTTCTATAACATTTATGCTCGAAAGCCTGAATCCTTCGCTCCGTATCTGCAGTGAGTGTCCAGCCCTCACACCCATACAAGAGAATAGATAATACAAGTGATTTGTATAATTTGATCTTCACAGGAAAACTGATGTTACTTTTCCAGATCACATTCAACCTTGTCCCTCCCTTATTTGTAATAAATGTTTGTACAATACCAAACCTACCCACTATCCTGTTCTCACTGTTCTAGTCTACTATCATTTACTGGACACAGTATTAAGGTCCTAAGGGTCTTGTTGGATTCGGCCTATACTGCTTGATAGAAATACAACAGAAGTGATTGCGTCATTAATAGGCTGAACTGCCCATGGAGGACTTCTGGTGTCGTGTATTGTGGTTCGCACTATTGACCTGCCATTGAAACATCATTTTATGATGATGCGTAGATGGCAGAGCGGATAGTGTGATTCGCTTGCATGGCTAGGCGGGGTTGTCGCACGGAAGGTCCAGTGTTCAAATCCTGGGTAAGCCACTCATGTCTGTTGTTTTTCTGTTGTCTGGTGTTCTGACCTGCCATTGAAACATCATTTTATGATGATGCGTAGATGGCAGAGCGGATAGTGTGATTCGCTTGCATGGCTAGGCGGGGTTGTCGCACGGAAGGTCCAGTGTTCAAATCCTGGGTAAGCCACTCATGTCTGTTGTTTTTCTGTTGTCTGGTGTTCTGCTTCTTTATTTCCTGCGAGTGCCTGATAACATACCTTTATATTTGTTTCATATTAATCAACCTTGTCATGGCAGCTGAGGCCATCTCAAGTCTTGTCTTGATTTCTTTACTTGATCTTCCATCACTACATATAGTGGACCCGAGATATTTAAAGGTGTTAACTTCTTCTAACGTTTGCCCATTTAACGTAATGTTGGTCGGAACATGTTTCTTATGGATATTCACCAATATCTTGCTTTTTTCTATATTAATTTCCATCCCATACGTTCTTGTTACTTTCTCCAGTCTAGAGGTGAGGTCTTGAAGTTCTGATTCTGTTCCAGCTATCAGATCAATATCATCAGCAAAACATAGATTACACAGAGGTCGGCCTCCAATCGATATGGTTGATTTATAATCGTAGAGAGCCTCCTGCATAATATGTTCTAGATATATATTAAAGAGCACTGGTGACAGGATACATCCCTGGCGAACTCCTACAGTTGTTTTGAAAAATTCTCCAATGTCGTTGCTTGCAAAAACAGCACTGCTTGCGTCCTTGTATAGTGCTTCAATGATATCTATGATGTTGGTATCAAAATTGAATTTTCTCATTATTTGCCATAAGCCTTCATGCCAGACTCGATCGAAGGCTTTTGTGAAATCGATGAAGTTATGGTATAAATCATGTTGATGCTGGAGATGTTTTTCGATCAGTAATCTAATATTGAAGATTTGTTCTGAGGTACTTCTTTTTGGTCTAAAGCCAGCCTGTTCCTCTGATAAGATTTCTTCTGATTTCCCCTTCTTTCATCGAACATATAGCCTCTTCCACTTCTTCCCGTAATATTGCTGCATTTCCGAGTTCCCTGTTTTCACACTTAATGTTTAATATGCCTAAGTCAGTGTCAAGTTTACAGTTATATAATTCTTTACAATATTCTGTCCACCTTCTCATTACAGCTGTTTTTTCATTGAGCAGAGCCCCATTGCTATCTTCTATGACAGTTACCCTGGGCTGTTGGAGTTTTGATAGTCTTCTTAATGTGTCAAAAGCTGCCTTGCTGTTACCTTTTATTAGCCCCGTATTAATGGACTCACATTGATCAGCTACCCATTTTTCTTTGGCCTGTTTCATTTTCTTTCTAATATTTTTATTCACCATACTGTATTGCCATGCTGCTTCAGGAACCTCTTTCTTAACCTTTTTCATTTCCCGCCGTGTATCACATAACTTCAGAATTCATCTGTAACCCATGGTTTGTTTATTTTCTTTCTTTTACCAAGTATCTCTGTTGCTGATTCAATGAGCACGTCTTTCATGTTCTCTGTGATTGAGTTGATATCATCCTCCAAAAAGTTGAGAGCTGCGAATTTTCCTCCAACAGTTGCCTCAAAGATTCCCGCGATTTCTGGATCTTTCAGTTTGTCTAAATTGAATCTTAACTGAGAACATCTGTTTTGATTATAGTTCTTTTTGAGTTTAAGCTTGAGCGTCATCAATACCATGTCGTGATCACTACCAATGTCGGCGCCAGGAAAAGTCCTAGTCTTGGCTTTATTAATGCTGGACTTGAATCTTTTGGATACAAGAATAAAATCAATTTGGTTATGTATCTCAGTTTTTGGGGCATGCCACGTTGTTCTTCTTGATAACTTATGAGGAAATAGTGTATTTGCAAGGGTTAGTTTATAGTTGCTGGCAAATTCTAGTAGCCTTAGTCCTCGATCGTTGGTTTCTCCTGTCCCAAATTTCCCCACTGTGCCAGCCCAGTGACCGTATGCATCTGGCCCTATTTTAGCATTCCAATCACCTAGCACGATGAGAAGATCTTTCTTTGGAATTTTCTTAATTGCTTCATCCAGATTGTCATAAAATGTATCAATTGCCTCATCCTCATAGTCAGTAGTGGGGGCATATACCTGTATGATGGAGATGTTCTTTGGATGTGCTGCAATACGAATGGTGATAAGCCTGCTATTTATTGGGGTGCAGCTGATGACAGAGTTCAATCTATCTTTATGTACGATAAAACCTACTCCATGCTGATGTTTAGACTCATCTCCACTAAACCAAATTTTGTGACCATCATCCGTTATTGATTCACCTAATCCTGTCCATCTGACTTCTGCTAGGCCCAGGATGTCCCACGAGTATCTAACAAGTTCATGTGTTAGTTCTTTGACTTTTCCACACACATATAGCGTGCGTACATTCCAAGTTCCAACAACAAAATTTTCTCTTGGAAGTTTCAAAACAGGTGTTTGTACCCCATTCGCTGACTTATCACTCTCAAGGGGCAATGAGAGCGCGGTCGTTGTTAATCCGGGCATCGGCCGATCCGGCAAATTATTACTGAGTTGACTTTCCATCATAACATTTCAGTGGGCAAGAGGTTTGCTTGGCGGTGCCCATCTCCTCTCCAAGTATCCTTGCAGGTACATACAAAAATGTACCTGGAGCAGTAACAATAGCCCTCAATAAATCTGTAATGTTTTGAAACACTGTCCGGTTGACACATCACAAAAACCGCCATCTTGTTCAGGAAGGCATGGAAGGAAGCTATGCTGATACCTATCAAAGAAAGACAAGGACCTGAAAGAACCAAATGGTTACATATCAATCTTTAAAATACTGTATCAACTGATGGAGCCAGAAAATTTAATACACACTGATGTGGCATAACGAACATTAATTAGAACCCCACAACAGATGATTCAGGCAAAACACGACCCATGAATGCACAACACAAAAGTGCGGCCTACCATGCCGCCATCTTGGATCTATCATTGATTTTATATTTTTCCTTTGATAAAGTAAGGAAATGCAAAACAGTATGGAAAGTGCTGATGTCAAACTGCATGAAATGTCTTTGTGGGGAATGTACAAATGGATGGTCCTACCTGTGAGAATAGAACCGCCAGAGTACAGCTACAAGGACAGACTAGTGGTCCTTGATATTACCTTAATCCTCTCAAGGGGAATCTACTTCACATATTTTTCCTTGCATTTCTTCGGCAACAGGAAAACATTTATGTCTGTAAGTATTTCATGAAACTTTCACGGTGTGTAAGATAGTTTTAGAAATGTAATGATACAGGACTCTGTTGAGGCCCAGTAATTGGAATGAATACACTTTAAACCCTTTAACTTAGCTTTGTGGATCTCTGAAGAGTATATCACTTCTGCAAACATTCGGATGCAGCAAGCACTAACATCACTGGAAAAGTAGTCCAAAACATGACAAATGAAGGTAAATAAAGGGAAAACAACATACACAGTGTTCTCCCTTTCGAATAAACCACAGAGCTCCAAACTAATGCTAAATGGGAAAAATCTACATCTAGATGTAAATCCAAACTACAAGTTGAAAGAAGCCGGTTGAGAGCAAGGCAAAGAATGGCAATTATGAAAAAACTAGCTGGAACAGCTTGGGGTGCAGATGAGAGAGTGCTAAAGACGTTATACACATGGCCATTGAGACAAGTCCTAGAATATGGCATTGCAGCATGGGCAGCAGCAGCTAAGTCAACTTTGCTCAAATCAGCAGACTCCAAAATCAAGCGATGAGAATTATAATGGGAGGCGTGAAGACAACACCTATAAAAGAACTCTGAGAATATTACATGCCTCCAGCCAATGTAGGATAGAAGAGACACCAAGGCCCAGCAACAACTTGAAAAATTCAAGAGACTTACAGACCATCCAATGTACCATAAAATAAATGCTCTCAGAAGGCAAAGACTCAAGCGAAGCAACTTTGTAGAATCAACCACCACAAAGATGAGAGCAGTTCCCATAAATGCAGTATCAATAATTAAACCCATCTACGCTGCACACAAGCTTCCAGTTTAGAAATATCGTTTAACCGAAATGATAGAAAACATTCCTGAAATTGAGAGAAAGAAGAGCCAGACTGCAACAGAGAGAAAATACATAGAGAAACTATTACCTATGCAACACCTGGACCCTTGCGTACACAGATGGATTAGTAACAAATGCAACAGAAAATGGAGGTGGATGTGTCTTTCTGGGCTTAAGCACTGGTGCATACAAAAAGTTGTCAGTAGCAACAGGGCAATTCTCAAGAACTTCAGAGCAAAGCAGAGGCTTTGAAGACTGCAGCAGAGGTTATAATGACAGAGGAAAGCACAGAGAGACAAGTTGCTTTCTTCATTGATGCACTGTCAGTAATCTCAACCCTGAAAAGACAAAATGATACAGACCTGGATGACTTGAGGGTTGTGCTTCACTTACTCTGTCAACGATTGAAAAGAGTTATGATCCAATGGATCCCATCTCATTGTAACATCCCCAGCAATGAAGAGGCTGACAGATTGGCCAAGGAAGGTGGAAAGCTACATCAGCCTGATGCAAGCATAACTTTCGAAGAGGCAAAGAGTTTAATCAGAATCAGATACAGAAACAAATGGGATGCAGAGCATCCAAGTTACACACATATTGTTACTGCATATATCCAGCTCAACAGAAGAGACCAGGTGGTAATCTTCGGACTCCGCACGGGCCACAATAGATTGGAATACCATCTATTCGACAAGCTAAAGATAGGAACTACCGATGAGTGTAACTGTGGCACTGATAAAATGACTGCTGAACATCTGCTTCAAAGGTGTCTGACATATTACTATTAGGAACAGAGAAAGTACATAAGGTCGTCACCTGTACCATTTGTGGAAAAGCTCTATAGAGATGCGGCTAGCCTCAAGTTGACTGTTTTCTTTGAAAACGTTCAAGTAGATGTCTGAGAGTGTATGAAGAAGAAACCCTTTAACGAGGATCTATTGGAGGGCAAGTCTGGTGCCAGCAGCTGCGGTAATTCCAGCTCCAATAGAGTATATTAAAGTTGTCCAGTTAAATAACGTATATTAATGTGCCTATCGCTGGTCTCTAGCGGCAAAGGCGCCAGGTTCAGTTCACTGTACCGATACGTTTCAGTCCACCCAGCTGTAAATGGGTACCTGCCTCTTCTCTTTGAGTTAGGGAAGGAAAAGTCAGCGAGGAAGGGAACTGGTCACCCCACCCCTCGATGCTTGACCTAGTATGGTGAAGTCTCAAACGCTTCACTCCCTTACGGCAGTATCTGGTATGGGGCTGCCTTTATCTTACCATTGACACAAGTTGCTATGTTTATTATGCTCAGTACTAAGGAAATTCAATACAAGGTTTTGATAGGGCTGGCAACCCGGCCATGTAAAGATTGCCACAGCAGCCACTGCTGTATGTAGCATACACGCTGCTTGGTGAAGACTTGACTTCCTGGAGACAATGCTGCAATGCTTACTCCATGCTCCATAAGGAGCACATTAGTCAGTTCAGGCTCTCCAAGAACAACTACAGTGCTGGCTCTCCAAGAACAACTACAGTGCTGGCACCATGCTCCGCTAGGAGCGTTAAGGAGAAAATGCTCCCTAATTCAAACCTACTACAATTTTTTTCAGGATGGCTATAACCAGTTCAACATTATCCTGATTTGATCAATTTAATTCTTAAAATACCTAAGCAGCTGTAAAAAGTGTTGTTCTAGGTAGTTTTGTAGCTGAACAGAGTTCACTTCTTTTTATTTTAATGAAAATTGAAATTGAAAATCAAAAGCATGAGAAATACCTATTAAACCAGTAACTGTGGAGCCAGTTATCTTTATCATGATAATCATTTTCCTTGGCATTCTTTATGGAGCATAGAACCACAACAGCAGCTGGTCCCATTGCAAGAAGCCTGTGCACCAAGCATTTTCATGCTCTTGTTAGTGGTGGTTTCTGTGGTAAAGGATCCTGTTACACGCCCATTGAGGCATATTGGGAATATGGTGTTAGGCCCATATTTTCTTGACCAGCGGCACACTAGGGGTGATGTGGTCAGCATCACACCGGCCTCCTTTCACCTTCCCAGAGTTGCTCTGGTACTCAGTTCATGAGGCTGGGTCGACCCCATGGTTTCTGTGGCAACATGTTTATTTTTAGTGCCAGTTATGGGAGCCATGCTAGTCTAGTGGTTACCACACTGCGCTGGCGATCGGGAGATCCCAGGTTCAAGCCTGGGCGATGACATTTGAAGGAGTGTCATCAACCGGGACTTGGACTAGAATAATTCGAGCCCTGGCGAATTCATTTGAAAGAGTGTCGTCGACCAGGGACTGGAATAACCTGAACGACTCCTGAGCCGACCAGCTCTAATGGGTACCTCCGAAGACGGCGAGTATCTACCTGAATGGTGAGAGGACACCTGTCAGCGTACAGGGAAAAGGGGATACTCACGTAAAATCAGTCTCAGGCTAGACATACTAACTGGAGATTTTGCCTTGAGTAATAGCGGGCCTATGATATCATTAAAAAAAATTTTTTTTAAGTGCCAATTAAATGGCTGATTTTACTACAGTGGCCATGACAACGTGGGAGTTAGTCACCATCCTGTACAGGTTATTTGCTGCATCATTTAAGTAAGAATGCAGCCACCACACTTGTGATTCAGGTCAAAGTCATCATCATTTTCCTATGCGCTCCTTATGGAGCATGAAGCAATCACTGCAGCTGGTCCCCTTGCAGGAAGCCTGCACCAAGCATGCACAGGCTCCTGCAGTTGTGGTTTATGGGACAATTTGTTTGACAAGATCAGGTTGCCAGCCTCACTTAACAGGTTGTAAGTATTTAAAAAGATTATACCAAAACATGTCGGCCCCAGGGGCCTCCGGGGAGATCAAGAGAGAATAGTACTACTATTCCCTCAGGGAGAGAATAGGACTACTGTTCCCTCAGGCATGTTGTAAGAGGTGACTAATATGAGGTTGTGCATGAGACTGGCAACCTCATCATGTGACACATATTGCTGCAGAAACCGCCATTGCAAGAGCACATGGAAACTTTGGTGCAGGCTTTCTGTGGGTGGACCGGTTGCCGTAGTGATTGCATGCTCCGTAAGGGGGCAAAAGGGATGATGATACCAAAAAGAAAGTCACTTTCTGCTCTTGTTAAAATCTCACCTTGTGGGAATAAAAGGTTTTAACTTCTGCTGTCGTTACTTTGTTTTTTTTTTATTTTCAGAATCGAGGAACAGTGCTCGTACCACCACAACAAGGTGTTGTCATCTACTATGATGCTGGTAATCCCTCAAGTGTCTCTACTGTTCCCGGTTATCAGCCATCTCACGCAGGAAACCAACCGCAAAACCAGCCACTTTTGCCACCACATCCTTATTTTTACACGCCAGTCAACCATCCTTTTAGTGCTCCTCCGCCGGCCTATTCTCTGCCACCTGCCTACCCCTTACCTCCTTCACAACCTCCAAGTTTTGCATACCCAGGCTACTATGAGCACCAGCATGAGGGACACGCCCAAGCCAGTGCACCACCATATGACGACACAATGCGACAGAAAAGCTGAATTTTTCAAAACGTTGCAGTCGAAGAAATTCAAGCTGACTTTCATAGTTTAGATTTGTTTCTTAATAGAAGATATTAAAGATTCTGTGTTGTCTAATACATGAACATGTCAATTGTGTCTCATTGTCTTCTTTCATCACCACCACGTCACTATATTTATGAAGCCAAATCCTCTGAATTCTTGTAATGGAAAAAGTCCATGTAAGCAGGGAATATTGCTCCACATACAGGTATACCTCGCTTTATTGCGATATTTGCTTTATTGCGGTAGTCTGGAGCCGAACCCGCAATATCTCCGAGGTATACCTGTAACTAAATTGCACTGTCATCATTTTTCTTTTAACTAACAATGAAGCATGGCGCTACCATGGTAACTGGTCCCCTTCCAGGAAGCCTGCGTCACAGCATTCATATGTGTAGTTTCTATAGCAATCTTTTACGTGATGAGGTCATCAGCCAGTGCCCAACCTCCTATTAGTTGCCTCATATGACATGCCAGAGGGAGCAGAGTCCTATTCATTCTTAGATTGCACTATGCCTGGTGCTTAATTATCTTCATTTATTTCCAGTACTTTAGACATAACAGTATTTTACTGCACCTTAGAATGCCCTTGGGAGCCGTGGTAGCACAGTGGTTAGTGCACTGGCTTCCTAGTTTGATAGTCCATGGTTTGATCTTCAGTTGAGGTGTGATTTTTTTAGACCTCGGACGGCTCTGGGGTCGACCCAGCCTCATGAATTGGGTACCAGAGCAACTCTGGGAAGGTTAAGGCAGCCAACATTATGCTGACCACATCACCCCTAGTGTGCCGATGGTCAAGAAAATATGAGCCTAACACCATATTCCCAATATGCCTCAAAGGGTGTGTAACGGGGTCCTTCTTTTTTTCAGAATGTCATTTTCTTACAAATACTCATGTTCATTATACAGGGTCATTATAAATTCTGGTACTGGTCTAGAAAGCGGGCCCCAGACTTTTTCCGAGAAACGAAACACAATTTACGAAATGGTAAACGAAATATGTGCAGTTTCAAATATCCATACCTTCTGTTTTGTAGGTGATAAAATCAATCAGTTATTGTATCAGACTCACAATCCATGCTTTGGAAGGTCCAAAGTGGATGACAACGGCATGAATGGAAAACCTCCATGGAACCCTCGAATCCTCAGGAACTGGTATGGACCTACTGTCCTGGTCATGCAAGGGGTACACGGAACATGAAAGAGCTGACAGACTAGCTTCAAGAGCACCCATAGAAGGTGCATTGGATATGGATAAGGGAAAGATACTGAAGGCAATTAATGATCACCTATTAGAGAATGACACTGCAATCGATGAATCATCAAGGCTAAGACTGCTGGAATTTGGCATCAAACGTAAGACCAGCAGGGATGGACGTATGAGATGAAGCATCCGGCGTGTATACAACCAGCGTAACAGGAACAATTAGCATTCATACCCTTTGACATTTGCTGAGGGAGACTGAGCACCTATGGGTTTGCTCGGAGTGCAATGACGTCAGTTCTGATCAACAATAACAGTAAATAAATCTGTAAAATTAGTGAAAGAATTTATTACAGTTTAGCATACATTTACTCTTGGCATTGTTAAGTCTCAGCATATTCACCATCATTACATATAAAAAGGGTGATTCAATTCTAAAGTTCTATGAACACATTGTGCAGTTGGTTTTCAGTAATACCATTAATGATATTAGTTATCCTAGTATAATAAATGAATCACATATTACATACAAAACTTGATTAAATTACCTTTCTGACCCTTTTTACAGTTTTATTTTATCACCTACAGAACAGAAGCTTTGAATATTTGAAACTGCACAAGGACTTTATATTGACCCTGTATAAGTCTGAAGATGCAGCTAATATTTTTTCAGATACTCCTGAGCTGTTAGGTAATATTGAAGATTTTGTCATTTTGCGTATGCAAATATTAGTTCCACTGTAGTGATTTCATACCACATAGATTTTTTCAGAAAAAAGGGTTAATTCTTGGCTTCATTGTTACTTTCAAATGTTGTCCTTTGTAGATAACATAGCAAAGTATTTCAGTATTATTTTCATATGATATTGAATGTAGACGTACATAGACCCAGATTTTTTTTTTAATGTTTTAATATTAATCCTAAATTATTCTGTTAAGGTGAATAAATTTGTGTGTGTTTGAACGTTTCAACCAAATCGAGATCTGTGTAAAAAAAAAATTTTTTGTAAACTTAGATTCTCTTTTTTATATTCTAAAATTGATCCTAAATGATGTTATTAACCTGTATAAGCTTTTGCATGTTGCAATGTTTTCTCCAAATGGAGATCTGTGTAACAATTTTTTGTTCTATGTAAACCTTCAGTTTTTTTTATGTTTTACTGTTGATCTTAAATGATGTTATTAACCTGTACACGCTTTTGTGTGTTTGAATGTTGCCCCCAAATGGAAATCTGTGTAAAATGTTATTGTTTTACCTACAGTTGTTTCCTTGCTGTATTAAACTGTATGCATATTTTTGTTTTTTGTAGTGCTGCTTCTCCATGCATGAAATCTTGGCAGCAGCTTAGACAAAAATTGGGATAAAATATGTATAAAGATGGCAAAAGAGCCTCTCACTGCATTGGGAAGCAAATTGAGATTGAAGGAGATAATCATCATCACTTTCTTTCGCTGTCCTAATAGAGCATGGAGCTACCCCTGCCGTGGTGGTTTCTGTAGCAATGTGTTTTACGTGATGAGGTTGCCTGCACCCCCCCATACATTACCTCATATTAGTTTACTTGTGGGTAGAGTAGTCCTGTTGTTTTCTTCGTCTCTTCAGAGACCTGCAGAAACTAGATAGGTAGAAGGAGATAATATTCTACACAAAAATAAGAATTTTAAACATAAAAACAACGGAAAAAAGTTAGTTAAAAACAAAAACAACCGAATATTGTGTGAATCTAAAACAAGGAGGACATCAGGAAAAATAACAAACAGATACAGATGTTCGTAAATGGTTGCTTGCAAAGAATAAGACGATTAAATGAAGCACCAGTGTAAAAATTATGGGAAAAGGCCAGACAGGTAACAGGGACCAAGAGGTGAGGAAAAGACATTTGAGACAGGTAGATATACCAGCTAGCATCACAAGGCAGTCCTTGTTCTGGAATTCTTAAGACAGAAGATATAGCCCAAGAGCACATGGAAAAGAGAACTGGAGATCAACATTTGACCCAACAACAACAAAAAAATAACAGAAGATCTGGAATGATCTTGAACAATTAAGCCAAACCAGAAGATAGGGAACAACTATTTGAAGGCTTATTCTTCACAGTGAGCTGAATAGAAGGAAACAGTACTTGGATTGAACTTTTATGTCTTGTTTCTTGTGTATATGTGTGAAAGTCTCTTTTCTTCACACCCACAACCCCCAACCAGTAAATACTGAATAACTTAAAACTTGTTACTTGTTTTCAAATGCGGCCCCAAGTGATATTAAATAGTAAATTCCATGAATGATGTATGTTTGAATGGTTCCTCATAGCAGTGCTTCTTAACCAGGGGTGCAAGACTCACCGTCCGGGGGTGCAAGACATGCCAGATATTTTAGAAAGCGAATCATCATAAACAATATATAATACACAGAACTCAAATATATGTGTGCAAAATCTTTTAAGCATTTCTGGCATGTTGTGCGAGCTAGAAGATAAAAGGGGTGTGAAGTTTCTTAAGATGCTGTAACGGGGTGCGAGGCTTCTTAACTCTTTGACTCCGCAATTATTTTCCACCCTGTGCCGTAATTATAATTCGTGATGGACTAAAAACAACGCTCAGAGTTGTTTTGGCATGGGTGTCAAATCTGACCAATGCTCTGAGCGTTATTCTGGAGTCAAAGAGTTAAGAAGCTGTACAGGGGTGCAAGGCTTCTTAAGATGCTGTAAAGGGGTGCGAAGCTTCTTAAGATGCCGTAAAGAGGTGCAAGACTTCTTAAGATGTTTTAAAGGGGTGCGAGGCTTCTTAAGTGTCTATAAAGGGGTGCTTCTTAAGATGCTGTAAAGGGGTGTGGGCCCTCTAAAAGGTTAAGAAACACTGCTCATAGCAAACCTTGTTTATTCTGTATTTGACAGTTTCCCTTCAGTATTAAGTAAGTATTTCATGTATTGTCCTTTGCAAATAGTGTATCATAATGTTTTTCAATTATTGCACCTATGTGATGTATCAAATCATCATCTTCATTCCAGTGGCCCCTGGAAAACTCTAAAAAAAACTCTAAAAGCTCTGGCAGAAGCACTAAAACTGGCAGTGACCATAATGGATAAAAAGGATTATGCTAAAGCCAACATAGTGTTCTACAGAGATTTCCCTAGCTGTCATAACTGCCCCAATGAACTATAAAATAAGGTAGTCAGCCTCTCAGAAGCATTAATGGAAACCATCTACAAAGTCAACAGTGTGAAAGTGCAGTGAATTCCTGCTCACAGCAAGATATACGAAATGAGAGGGCAGATAGACTTGCCAGGCAGTAGGTGAGCAAAATTCAAACTGAGAGCAGGACAGTATGAAGAGATTAAAGCAATATTAAAGTATAGCTTCAAAGAACATGCTGTAGAGAACATCTAGAGTTAGATATAAACACAAACATACTACGACTTACCAAGAAGAGGCCAAGGGATGATTTTCAGATTGAGAGCTGGTGACTAGTAACACGAATGCCATCTATTCAGTACATTTAAAAATTAGACAAACAGATATGTATCCATGTGGGACACACAAGTAAACAGTAGAGCATATCCTCCAAGAATGCCAGCTCCGCTGACAAGGGAAAAGCTGTATGGAAGTGAGAGAACATCGCAGATGGACTGCCCAGTTATGTGAAAAATGGATGTGGTTATATGAAAGAGAAAAGTGAGGAAGAGCAATCAGTTTCTTCTTACTTTTCAAAAAGCTAAAGATAGGAACCACCGATGAACCACTCTGGCACTGGTAAAATGACTGCTGAACATCTTCTTCAATAATGCCCAACATATGAGGAACAGGGAAAACATGTATGGCCGGCCATCATCAGTACCATTCCTACAAAAGCTCTATGGAGATAGAAATAGCCTCAAACTGACCACTGCTTTCTTTGAACATGTTGACGTCTGAAAGTGAATGAAGTAGTAGTTTCTTCTTCATTTTCTTTGCCTGTGGCTGCAGATGTTGCTTATTACCAGTTTTTATTCTGAGCTGGGGGTTTTTTTTAACCTTTGCCCATGAAGTTCCATTTTCTTTACCTTTCTCTTCTAACACTCTTCACCGGATTCATTGTGTGCTGTCCCAAATCAGTATCATATATTGCCTGATATAACCTTATTTTTCTGTTTTATAATATTAGTGATTTTGAATTACAGTGAACCAGAGCTGACCAAGACCCTACTCCACCTCCAAGTGGTGGTCCTGGAAACAGGCTGCATCACTGCAGTCTGGCTGAGTGAGTAGGGATCAAAGAGGGAAGGCTAACCCGGTCCCAAAAAATGCCGTGCTGAAGTCGGATGTGTCGGCCGAAAGGCGCAAATATCGCAGCTTTGCTGTAAACAGACACATCGCACCCAACATCCTTTTCAGGACGAACGAAGAAGAAGAAGAATTACATCACCATGGAAAACTTGGCCAGTTTTTAGATGGTTTGTTCAAATTCCGAATTGTGTAAATCTTGTTTGTTCTATATTGAAATCTCTACCCAACCAACTTTAGTCATTCTTTAACCATTGTTATTCAGTATTGCAATGTTGGTCCCTGGTGATATTAAATATTGACCGACATTATAATGTTTTACCTCATGTTTTCAGTATGAGTAAAGACCATGAAAGTGTGTTCAATATTAGTGTTTTTGACTTCAGAATTTGAAGCTCAGGTATTGCCTTGTAAACTGCAATAGGTTTGTTTGGTAAACCAGCCATTGATTTTATATTGTTTAAAAAGAGACATAATTTTCTCCACCACAATTAATGGCACAAGTGAACAGAGAATCAGTTCCAAGTGTGTAAGCTAGATCTGTGTAAACTTTGTGATTTCTTATTGAACAGATTTGCCAAGATAACTCTTTAACCGTTACATTCATTTTATATGTTTTTGGTAAATAGTATAGTATTATATAGGTTGGTAACCCAGAATCCAAAATGCCTAGGGACAGCTGTGTTTCGGAAATAGGAATATTTATGTTTTCGGATTTTGCCCAAAGTAGCCCTAAAATTGCCCAAAAGTAGCCCGTGAGTCAAAAAGTTACCCAAGTCGCCCAAATATCGGTTTGAAAATTGCCACAAGTCGGCCAAAAAAACTTTCAATTTTTTGAATATTTCAGTTTTCGGATTCTGGGTTACTGACCTGTAGTATTTTAGCATTTAGTGCCAATTTTTTTTGCCTATGTAAATTTGTGTTGTAGTTAAACTGTTTTTTAATTTTCACTTGTGCAAACTTGGATTAGCGTTTTAATATTAGTCTTAGTTGGCACTGGATTTTACTTGGAAACTTTTTGTTGCTCAGTGTTTTATTATTGTTGGTCCTAACTGATATTGAATTTTGCTTGTGTAATCTTCAGTTGATCTGTTTTAATATTGTTCCTGGTGAATACTCAACTTCACTTATGTAAACTTTTGTTGCTCTGTACTTTAATATAGGCCCTAAAGGGCATTGCCTTTTTGTGTAAACTTTTACCATTCTGTGTTTTAATATTAGTTTTAGTGGATTTTGTTCTCTGTGCTTTAATAACTGACCTGATAGATATTGAATTTCTGTGTAAACTTTTGTTGCTCTATGATCTAAGAGTCCTAATTGATATTGAATTTCACTTGTGTAAACTTCAGTTTCTGTTTTAATATTGGCCCTGATGGATATTGAATTTCTGTGTAAACTTTTGTTGCTCTGTGCTTTAATATGAGTCCTAATGGATATTGAATTTCACTTGCGTAAACTTCAGTTTCTGTTTTAATATTGATCCTGATGGATATTTAAAACTTTTGTGGCTTTGTGCTTTAATATTGACCCAAATGGACATTGACTGTAGCATGTGCAAACTTTTGTTGTGTCAGTGTTTTAATATTGACCAAAGTAATGTTTAATATTACCAGTGTGGTTTTTTTAGTTTTAACATTGGTTCTGGGTGATGTTAAATATTTTCAGCCATACAAACTTTTTTGTTCTGTAATTGAATGTTACCACACTAGTATTGCACCTTGTTGTTCTCCGTTGTACTGTTGGTCCCAAGTGATATTGAATATTCTGTAACTGAATGCTAATATTCTTCTGTGTTTTAAATTGTAACAAAAATATGCTGTCACCAAAACATACATGCTTGCATTTGCATGCGCACATGCCTGCCCGACCTGTCGGCATATATATTAATGTTTGTCTGATTGTTGGTACCAGTTAGTAGTTACTGTTTTTGTTAAAAAAAAAAAAAATTTAATGGTGGTCCAGAAGTAGATATTTTCATAGGGGACTGAAGTGTTAGAGACTTTACTATACCAGGTCCAGCTTTATGAGGCGGGGTGATAAGTTTCCTTCCTTATTGCCTTTGCCTTCCCTAACTTAAGAGCATGCACAAAGGTACTCATTTGCGGCTGGGTCAACTGGAGTGTGAAGCTACCAGGTTTTGAAACTGGAAACTTTGCCGTGAGAGGCAAGCGCTGTAACCACTCTGCCAATCGGGTGCTTTCCTTTTGTATACTTCGTTAACTTAACTCTTAGAGGACAACAGGCTGATTTTCTTAGGCCCTCATGACTGGAAGCCAGTTTTCGAGTCTGGCATGTTTGAACCAACATTTTATTCTGTTCGAATTTTATATTTTATTTATTCTTATTCAATTTTCTTTACAACTATCTATAACACAACCATGCTTTTAAAAAACTTGAAAAGAACCGTCCCTTAACACTATATGAAAACTCAAAGCGACAGGAAATTCCTTGCATCAACCATAGGGAAACCATCAGTCCTTTAAGAGTTATGTTTTCCCATATAATGTAAGCTCGACAGTGCTAAAGATTGTAATATTCTCATTATTGTTATTGACAGAGAGATAAAAATTAACACATGATCAGGATTCTGATCCGTGTATTTCCGGAGGAGAAGGGGGTGTCTGAGATGACAAAGAAAGAGCAGAACTACTGTTCCCGCAGGCATGTTGTAAGCTATGACGAATGTGAGGTTGTGCACAGGACCAGCAGCCTCATTATGCAGACAAATAGCTACAAAAACCACTTCTGCAAGAGTTGTGCTTTAGCATAGGCTTCCTCAAAGGGTCCGTCTTCAGTGGTGGCTCCATAAGGGGTGAAGGAGATGATGATCATCATCAGGCTACAGCTAAGCTTTAGATTGTTTATTCATGAATGTGTCATAATGGTGATTACTACCACCTGCATTAGCAATAGTGTAACCACCATTTTATTTTGTGAATACCACAGTGTTATGAATAAGGTGCTGTCAGGTTCCTGCTTTAGAAGTTAGTTAGTATTCTTATTTGCTTCTTTTTTACCTTTTGTTTTGTGGGGTTTTTTTTAAACCATTTTTTACATTGGTTTATGAATGCCACCAAGTTAGACAACAGAGGTAATTTCATTTTAAGAATGATGTGATTAATGTGCTGTACTGACAATCACAGCGATAGACGTTGTAAATGTAAAAATCTGAGCCTGTGACCGAGAAGTAAATTCATATAGCAAGTGGAACAAGAGATAAGATGAAGACACGAGAGATGAATAGGACACACACATTGAGAAAACCTGTTGACAACATTACCCATGCTCTGGAATCCCCAAGGTAAAAGGAGACCAAGGAACATATGGACAAGAGAACTGAGACAAACATGAAGGGGATGAAGAAAACATGGAAAGGTCTTAAAAACTGAATGGTACGGGACAGGAAGACTTGGCAGACGTTTGTTGATGGCACGGGACAGGAAGACTTGGCATAAGTTTGGCCTTTACTTCTTGGGAAACTTAACCGATATTTATCATGACTTTGTAGACATCAATCATGTATGCTCATATAATGTGAAGTGAATATGGTTGACATTTTAACAGCTGTTTTTTGCTGGTTTTATTTTTTTTATAAATTGTTATACATTTCTCCACAAACTTGAATGCATAAGTGTAAAGATTTTTTTTTTGACCGAGTTTTGTGAAATAGGGCGGAATAGTTTTATGACAAATAATATAAGTGGTGGTAGTCTCCACGCAGCCCACCATTTTTATTTAATAACTTTTTTTGGGTTAATGTTATAAAAACATTTTCCTGTTTCTGTGGCCACATTGTTCTTTTAATTAACTTAGTTTTTTTGTTTTGTTTGGGTAAAATTCCTTCCCCTTATTTCTTATACACCAAAACCTGTGCACTGTTGTTGTTTTGTGTGTGTGTGTGTGTGCAATGTTTGAATGCAATTGATGAGGCTGCACCACCACCCCACCCTCTTCCTTTTTTAAGGTTTACAACACACAAATAAGTAGCATAATCACTAAGTTCCCCAAGGAAGAGGAAACAGCATTAATGTACCTGATAACCATTTAATGAAAGTACAGACTGCTCTACAACCCTGTCATAAGTCTGAGATCACTTGATACCATATGAACCATAAGGATATGATAACACTTAACATCTTTCTTTGATCCTCAGCCGCCGACTGTCAAAGCCGTCAGTGGCCATCACACCTGGTGGCGTCTTGTAGGCCAGCAACAAACTGCTTCCACTTTGTTCGGTCGGCAGCCATCTTTCATACAGTGCCCTAGCTCTGGTTCATTCTTTGCATCTCGGCCTCTTTCGCTTTCCTTCTGGGATCCATAGCATAGCTATTCTTGTGATGGCATGGGGGTCTCTTCTGAGGACGTGGCCAACCCAACTCCAGCATCTGCCAGCTATGATGGTGTGCATGTCCTCCTGGTTACTCCGAGTAAGCTGTTCTTGGTTAGGGATAGTATTTGGCCAAAAGATTTGGAGAATTTTCCTTAGGCAAATTGTGTGGAAGGAGGACAGTTTCAACATTTCCTTCTCTGTTACTCTCCAGCATTCCGCACCATAGAGAAGCACAGAAAGTACACAGCTCTCATAAAATCTTAATTTAGTGTTTGTGCTGTACTGGGAAGACTTCCAGTGGTTGCTGAGACTAGCAAAGGCTCACATGCCTGAATGCTAAAATGTAGATTGTAATACAAAATCACGATACTGTACAATTTAGTACTGTAATAAATCATGAATAAATATAATTTATGACCCAAACGTCGGGAGTCAAAAGTAATATGATTCATAGGTTGGCCGTTGTAAGTATGAGTGGTCACAAGTCGCATACGTTGTCATGTGGAAGACAGTCTGTATATGAAAACACATGTATTGGAGGTTAAGGAGAGGGCTGTGTTCCACAAAAGGCTGAAAGACATCTGTTTTGATCCCCCTCCTAGGGTAGAGAACCATCCAGCTCATGGCACTGCATAACCCGCCAATTAATGGATCTACCAGTGTTGAGCCTGTTGAGTTGGGGAAGCCCTGGAACTCACCCCCAACACAAAAAGGTAAAGAGTGAAAACTGAAATCCCTGGGCATCGAAAGAATACAACATCCATTTTAATTTAACTTGTAAGAACAGAGTGAAACTCACAATTAATTACTACTTGTCAAAAGAGATCATAATCGGATCCAACACGAAAATAAGAATCTTCAATTCAAATGTGAAGTCAGTCCTATTGTATGGCTCGGAGACATGGAGAACAACAAAGACAACAACCAAAAAGCTACAGACTTTCATAAATGGGTGCTTGCGTAGAATAGAGGGATTAAAATGGTATGACAAGGTTACCAACGTGGAACTGATGACAAGAACTAGACAAGTGCCAGTGGAACAAGAGATGAGAAGAAGACGATGGCGATGGATAGGACACACACTGAGGAAACCTGTTGATAGCATTACAAGGCAGTCCTTGTTCTGGAACCCCCAGGGCAAGAGAGGCAGAGGAAGACCAAGAAGTACATGGAGAAGAGAGTTGGAAACAGAGGTGAAAATGATGAGGAGAACATGGAAAGAACTTGAGATGATGGCACGGGACAGGAGGACTTGGCATGTGTTTGTTGAAGGCCTATGCTCCTTTGGGAGTGGAGGGTTATGAATGAAAAGAGATCATGAGTTAACAAATGTTAATACATCTCTCCCCCCCCCTCCTCCCCCTCCCCCCCCCCCCCCCCCCCCCCTCCCCCCCCCCCCCCCCCCCCCCCCCCCCCCCCCCTACATTCACTACTTACAGACAAAGATGAGCCCGTAGCTTGAAATCTGGGAACTGTTGTCATCGTGTATAGGTATTTGTTGCAACAGCATGATGTTATTCGTGTAAAGTTGTAGAAAATACTTTTTGTTAACCAAAAACAGAAAATCCTGTTAATTCTGATTTATTTTTTTTAAACATAAACAGAAAATACACATTGTTAATTCAGATATTTTTTTCTGATTTGTTAACCAAAAACAGAAAACACTGGTTGATTCTGATATTTTTTGTTAACCAAAAACATAAAATATACTTTGTTAATTCTGATATTTTTTGTTAACCAGAAGTAATAATAATGCTATATTTCTGAACCAAATGCTTTAGTTTTAGTAAGTGTGCTGTTTTGTATAAATTTGCAACCGAATATTGCACTCCACAAATGTATTTTCAACAAACAAACAAAAAAAATTGTATCCCAAAAATATTGATCTCCACCAGTTTTTACTGTTTATTCTTTTACACTTGTTTCTAATGTTTATATTAATCATTTTAACAACTTACTATTTGCGGCAAGAGGTCACTTGTTAAAAAAAATGTTAATATTTTTTTTTACATTCACTACTTACTGACAAAAATGCGCCCATAGCTTGAAATTTGAGAGCTTTCATCATCATGTTTAGGTTTTTGTTGCAACAGCAACATTATATTTAAGTAAAGTTGTAGAAAATACTTTTTGTGAACCAAATACAAAAAATACTTTTTGTGAACCAAATACATAAAATACTTTGTGTTAACCAAATACAAAAAATACTTTGTTAACCAAATAGGGCCTACAGAAAATGCTTTTTGTTAACCAAATACAGACAATACTATTTGATAGTGCAGATATTTTTTGTTAATCAAAAACATAAAATACTCTTTGTTAAGTGATATATTTTTTTAAACCAAAAATAATAATGCTAGATTTCTTAACGAAATGTTTGTTTAATCAGCAGTTTGTTTTTTATAAATTTGCTGAAGAGTATTTCACTCCCAAAATGTATTTTGAACGAACAAAAAAATGTATCCACTAAATATTTATCTTCACAGGTTTTTACTGTTTTGTTCCATTACACTTGTTTCTAATGTTGAATATTAAATATTATGGATAATTTTATCTGTGACTCATCACCAGCCAGATTTTTTTTAAATGCTAATCTGAATGTGCAGTGTACTAAGAGTAGTTAAATTTTGCTAGTATTACTAGATACACAACTTACCATGTGTCATTATACATAAGCATTTGATGATATTTTTATTAATGCATAAGTTTATCCTGCTTTTAAAGATTTAGCACGGAGATGCAGAAGTTTCTGGGACCATCCAAAGTACTTTTAATAATCAGAAGTTTGCTCAAAGGCTAACATTTTATGGTCAGATTGGTTTGGTTCCATCAGTACTCCGATCTCCTCCCTTAGATATAATGGTCAAAATTAGAAATAAAGTAAAATGGAGTTTCTTGATTGGTAGCATTATCTGCGGGGACATAACATTACATGATGGTGGTTTTTCTTTTGCTCAGAATCTTACTATTATAATTCTGAATGCTTTCTTTGCTAGCAGTGACATTATAAAAGTAACCCCCTCTTCATGCATGCGGGCTTTATCTTCATGCTCTGAAAAAGTCTACTATCATTTACTGGACACAGTATTAAGGTCTTTGTCTTGTTGGACTGGCCTATACTGTATAATAGGGGAACAACAGAAGTGATTGCGTCATTAATAGGCTGAACTGCCCATGGTAAACTTCCGGTGTTATGTATAGCGGTTCGCACTAATGACCTGCCATCGAAACATCATTTTTGGTGATGCATAGATGGCAGGGAGGATAGTGTGGTTCACTTGCGTAGCTAGGCGGGGTTGTCGCACGGAAGGTCCAGGGTTCAAATCCTGGGTAAGCCACTCATGTCTGTTGTTTTTCTGTTGTCTAGTGTTCTGCTTCTTTATTTCCTACGAGTGCCTGATAACATACCTTTATGTTTGTCTTATATTGAAGCATCTGATTTGTGTGTCCTTGCATGCTGTATTTCTGGTTGCATGCAGGTTTTATTTATTTAATGTCCTTATTCAAGCTCTTACCCTCATTGTTCAGTATGCCAGCAGTCTATTAACCGTGAGCTTCTCTTCTGAGGATTCTTCTGGAATCATGTTGGTGCCATTTCATTAATGGTTGTTAACACCCCCCGGTTGACTGTTGGACTTAACCAGGAAGAGTGGTGTACTCTAGTGACCACTTTAGCTTGGCTCAGCATACCAGGAAACAATCGTCAGACAACTCTTCTCACATCTCAAATATTTTGAGGTTTTTTGTTTTTTTTCTCCAAACTGGAGCCCACTTCATCTTGTTAGAAGAGGCTACTGGCCTAGACAGACATGAAAGGGATCCTCTTCCACTGGCCACTTCATCTTGGTTGAGCATGCTGGGAACATGCAGCCTAGGAAGACAAAACAATCATCAGACAACCCATCCAACATCTGAAATATTCCGAGGTTCTTTAATCTTTTTATTTTATTTCATTTTCTTTTGCTCAAACTGGAACCCACTTCAACTTGTTGGAAAAGGCCACTTCCACTGGCCACTAAATCTTGGATGAGCATGCTGGGAACATGCAGCCTAGGAAGATGAAACAATCATCAAATATTCTGAGGTTCTTATTTTATTTTTGGCAGCCACTTCAACTTGTTGAAAGGGACTACTTCCTAGACATACATGGAAGGGATTAAAAAGAGAGAGACAGGAAAGAACATGAATGGATGACACCTTGAGGTGTAGAGGCTTGCCAGACAGAATGCCATACTATCCTATCGGTTGTCTTCCTCCTGGCCTGGTTTTAATCAAATTCTTGGTCCTTCAGAAATTGTCTAATGTTGTTCTCCCAGCGAACTCTAGGTCGTCTTGGATGTCTGGATCCCTGGCTCTTGGTTTCTCATATTCGAGAAAAGAAATACTTGGTGTGAATGTGTTCAGACCTGTGCTTCACAGGGGACACAGAGACAATACATAAAGGAATAAGGGCATTCATCATCAAAGACAAGAGAAAGTGTAATACTTTAACAGCACAAAGTTTATAATTGTTGTCATGACAACTAAATACCATTTGAATAAGTTATTTTCATGTCACTTTCAGTTGAATGTGCTATTAAAGAAAAAATAACAACTACACGTATTTTGTTCTTGGCTTTTCCTTTAACGTTTGGTTTAACTGCCCCATAGCTGCGGTTGCGCAGTGGTCCATGGTTCAATCCCCAGTTGAGGCGGGAATTTTTAGACCGCAAACGGCTCCGGGGTCGACCCAGCTTCATAAATTTGGTACCAGAGCAACTCTGGGAGAGTTGAGGCAGCCGGCGTGATGCTGACCACTTCACCCCTAGTGTGCCGATGGTCAAGAAAATATGGGTCTAACACCATATTCCCAATATGTATCAATGGGCATATAACGGGATCCTTAACTGCCCCATGCAGTTCTGGGGGAGGGGTGTGTGGTCTCCATAGAGCAAAGAAAGAAGACTACCGTAACTAATATGAAGTTGTGCCTGGGGCAGGCAACCTCATCATGTAACACACAGTGCCACAAAAAGCACTGCTACAACAGCGTGTAATGCTTGGACAGGCTTTCATTCAAGGTGGACCAGCTGCAATGGTTGCTCCATGATGGAGTACAAAGGATAATGATTGATATGATTTAACTTTCACTATTCAGGATAGCAACTTCAGCCTGGTGGTATCTTTTATTCCATTCTTCCACATGACATTATTTAACAAACTCATTGACAGGACAGGATCCAGTAACCAACTGAATATAATTAATTTATTGGATGATAATTTTAACGTTTAATAAAAGCCATGAATCCAGTAGCTACACAGCATCCATAATTAATGCTCTGCCAAAGGTTCCTCTTGTATTGGATCATATGCAGACTTTGGCATCAGTTCCTTATACAGACTTTCTCTCATTTCTTCTGTTAAGCTGTCCATTGCAGTGTACCATGATGAGAAGCTGACATATGCCTTCACCTGCAATGACAAAATGAAACTTGTCATTCAGTTTTATAAATCATTGTATCTTACAGTTTCTAGGATTTTTTCCCTCCTCCTGACTCTCAGTGAAACAAGAGTTGAGAAGAAGGCGTTGGCGATGAATAGGACACACATTGAGGACACCTGTTAATAGCATCACAAGGCAGTCCTTGTTCTGGAATCCACAGGGAAAGAGGTAGACCAAAAAACACATGGAGAAGAGAACTGGATACAGAGGTGAAAATAATAAGGAAAACATGGAAAGAACTTGAGCAGATGGCACAGGACAGGAAGACTTGGCATGTGTTTGTTGAAGGCCTATGCTCCTTGAGGAGCTAAAGAGTATTGATTGATTGCAATGACAAAATGAAATTTGTCATTCAGTTTTATAAATCATTGTATCTTACAGTTTCTAGGATTTGTTCCCCTCCCCCTGACTCTCAGAGACAGTCATCAATTTTCTTTGTGCTCCTTACAGAGCAGGAAGCCTGCAACGAAGCATTTATGTGCTCTTGCAGCGATGTTTCTGTTTCAACTTGTTTTACATGGGAGTCATGGTAGCACAGTGGTTAGTGCACTAGCTTCCTAGCTCGGTAGTCCATGGTTCGATCCCCAGTTGAGGTGGGATTTTTTAGACCGCAAACGGCTCCGGGGTCGACCCAGCCTCATGAATTGGGTACCAGAGCAAATCTGGGAAGGTTAAAGGCGGCCAGTGTGATGCTGACTACATCACCCCTAGTGTGCCGATGGTTAAGTAAATATGGGCCTAACACCATATTCCCAATGGGCGTGTAACGGGATCCTTTACCCCCCCCCCCCCCTTTTTTTACATGATCAAGTTGCCATCCCCCATGCACGGCCTCATATTAATTGCCTCTTACGACACGTCTGAGGTAGCAGTTTCTCTATTCTGTCTGTGTCTCCTCCGAGACCTCTGGGATCTACTTGGGACATTCATGCTATAACTTAAGTAACAATTACACAAGTGTTTTTATAAAAAACTCTACAACTCTTGAACTTCAGTGAAAACTTAAAGAAGTATACAGATGACTAAAACACGCATTAACATCATCAGCTAAATAAAAAAGAGAAATGGAAATGTCAAGGACACATGCATACCATCACATGACCTCGAGTACAGCAATGACAAATTATTGATTGCATATACCCTAAAGTGCAGCAAGGATATGAAACCCTCATTTAATCCTGAAGTGAAACAAGGACATATGACCTGGAGGTGAAGTTAAAAGACACATGTGACGCCTAAGTGACCCTGGAGTGAAGTAAAGACACATTTGAATACAGAGACGCCCAAATGACCCTGAAGTGAAGGAAAGTCACAAAGTTTCAAGGGCATATGATACTCTCATTACCCTGAAGTATAGCAAAGACATGTCAGTCAAGGCGAAGTAAAGACTTATGAATACAAATACCCTGAAGTGTAGCATGGATACACAATACCCTGACATGATACTGAAGTGTAGCAAGGACATAAGATACCCTGACATGATACTGAAGTGTAGCAAGGACACATGGTACTCTGACATGATACCGAAGTATAGTAAGGACACATGATACCCTGACATGACACTGAAGTGTAGCATGGACACAAAAGTCAGGGCGAAGTAAAGACTTATGAATACAAAAACCCGAAATGTAGAAAGGACACAAGATACCCTGACATGGCACTGAAGTGTAGCATGGACACAAAAATCAGGATGGCGTAAAGACATGAATACAAAAACCCGAAGTGTATCAAGGACACATGATACCCTGAAGTGCTACTGAAGTGTAGCATGGACACAAAAGTCAGGATGATGTAAAGACTTACGAATACAAATACCCTGAAGTGTATCAAGGACACATGATACTGAAGTGTAGCATGGACACAAAAGTCAGGGTGAAGTAAAGACTCATGAAATCAAATACCCTGAAGTGTTGCAAGGATACATGATACCCTGAGATGATACTAAAGTGTAGCATGGACACATGATACTGAAGTGTAGCATGGACACATGATACCCTGACACGATAGTGAAGTGTAGCATGGACACATGATACTGAAGTGCAGCATGGACACATGATACCCTGACATGATACTGAAGTGTAGCATGGACACAAAAGTCAGGGTGAAGTAAAGACTTATGAATACAAAAACCCTGAAGTGTATGAAGGGCATGTGATGCCCTCACATCATCTCCTTAAACATCCTCTGAAACCACATAGTGTAACGATCATTTACAATGGTAATAATTAATGTTGAGTGTTCTACTACAACTTCTTACTCTGATTGAAACAGCTGCATGCTTTTTCTTTCATGTCACACTTTTATTACATATGAAAACTAACACTCCCTTATAAAGACATAAACAAAGAGGTAAAACCATGGCCTATGAGCAGTAAATAAAAAAAAAACAGGTTAAATAGCAGCCAAACACAAGAAAGAGGAAACTAGATACCAGAAAAGTAACAGAAGTGATAGGTACCAGGAATCCAAACCAGATGCAATTGAAATGGGTGTCATCACCTCACTGTGAGTGAACTGTGACTCGACACACAGCCAGTTAAGCACTCCAAAAAAGTGCATTACCAACTGCGGTCACTCTTATAACACTACATGCAATTATGGAATATAGGACCTGGAACTAGCCAGATATTTTATAGACTCAAATCATTTCCATAATTTATGGTGATGGCACTGTTCAGATGGTCCTTAGTTAGAATCCCCCGAGTGCTTATCACTTTTGTTGTCCATTGTCCTCCTTCTTTCAGAGCGCCTACTATTTATTTCCATTATTATTTAACACTCACTTATAACATTCTTTAGTGCCACTGGAACAAGAAACGAGAAGAACAAGCTGGCGATGAATAGGACACACATTGAGGAAACCGGTGAATAGCACTGCAAAGCAGTCATTGTTCTGGAACCCACAGGGTAAGAGAGGCAGAGGTAGACCAAGATACACATGGAGAAGAGATCTGGAGACAGAAGTGAAAATGATGAGGAAAATGTGACAGGAGGACTTGGCAGGTGTTTGTTAAAGGCCTATGCTTCTTGGGGGAGCTAAAGGGTATTGACTGAATGATATAACATTCTCTGTTAAAACTATTCTCTCCTTTGAACTCACCTTTCCATCAGAATCCAGCTCTAGTTTATCATTCTGTGACTGGGTGTGGGAAAACAGCTGCATTTCCCCACTCGAGTTGGTGCTGTATGTGCTGCTACTGTTTGTGTTTGTCTCAGTGCTGTTAGTGTCTGTGGCACCAAGCAGGTTAGGCCCTGATAGAAGGTAGTTGGTAGGAGTGCTGGGGGAATTTGTGGCTGAGCTGTCTGACGTATGCTGCCTGCCAGATTCTGACGGGCTGTTGTAAACACTCTGAGGGAAGCCTGATGCCACATTGGAGAGACTGTGAGAAGGGGGCTGTGAAGGTGAAGAAATACTGCGCACCGAGCTGGGACTGTGAACTGAAAGCGGGTAGGTGAAGTTGCGCACTAAAAGGGTAATGTCATCCCGTTTCTGACACAAAACCTTCTGATCTTCATCACCGGTCATGAACGTGTCATGGTGGATACGGACCACTCTGTCTACTACAGCCTGCGCCACCCCTGTCAGTGTTGTCTGCTGAGAGAACTCCTGAGCCACCATCTTGGCAATGTCTCCATTTACTGTCTGCGTATGCGTGGCATCAGTCAAGGCCTGGTACAAACCATCTGACATTATGACCAAGAAGGCACAGGAACTGTCAATCTCTATTCCTCCATCCACAAATGGGTCAGCAATGACAGGCTCAACTTTGGCTGCACTGTTGATAAACAAGAATACTGCAAAGTTAACGAAAATTTATATGAAAATGGTTGTCTAGTGTTCTGATACACTACTGTTGGTTGATTCATAAATACTAAGTGCCTTCTCTTGAAAAAAAAACTATGAAAATAAAATATAAAAGTGTACATTATCCTCTTCCTAGGAAAATCTGCTGAAATGAGAACCAGTAACAATTTATTTGGAGTGTGCCAAAAAAAAAAAAACAATGAACAGGTGAACTAACAAAAGAATCTCTCTACGCTCTGCCCTTAAAAAAAAAAGATGGAAAATTAATAAATCAATAACATTTTACACTGTGCCAGATTAGCAAAATTTAAAAAAAAAAAAAAAATCAATAACACTCTATCTATTTCTTCTTCTTCTTTCGTTCGCTTGAACTATATTGTCTATATCTGCAATGTTGTTTCTTGTATAAACTTCACTGTCTTTTGTAGTTCATACAGAGGTTCATATAGTTTTGCTTCCAGTGTTGTTTCTCTGGGCCAGTGGGTTTGCCTCAATATATCATATTCGGGGCAATCTTGAAGTATGTGCTCTGCAGTCTGGGGTGCCTGTCCACGTGTACACATGGCTGAATTGCCAATCTTGAATTTTGTATACATGTGGCTGCGGAGGTGGTTGTGTCCTGTTCTGAGGCACAGAATGACTATTTGTTCTGATCTGTTCATAGCTTGGTAATCATCCTGCGTTGGTGTTGGTGGCTTTCTGATAGATTTGATCATCCTTTTCTTCTGATGGTACGTAACTGGTACATTCGGTTGCTCGTCTGCAGCACCTTCTTTAGCCAGTCCGTCTGCTCTCTCGTTTCCTGGTATTCCACAATGAGACGGTATCCACTGCATGGCGACCCTGCGCTGGTTGCACAGTTCAGAAAGTAGGGCTTGTATACCTGGCAATTTTCTGGACTGAAGTGCTTGGAGTGCTGATCTTGCATCTGTCAGGAATACTACAGGCTGTGGACCGAGATTGGTGTTCAATAGTTTCTCAGTTGCCACCTTGATTGCCTGGACTTCTGCATCATAGTTGTTACAGAATTTCCCCGATGGTACTCTGACAGTATCCCTAGTGTTGTTTGGGTATTCTATGTACACTCCTGCTCCTCCATTCTTTACTCCATTCTGTGCTGACCCATCCGTGTATACTCGGACCCAGAGGTCCTGTGGGTATTCATCATCCAGGAAACTGAGAGTGACTGTCCTACGTTGCACGCTGTTCTGTTCATCCCTGTCGAATATTCCTTTCACTTTTGTGTGGATGTGTACTGGTAGTCCATGCTCCTTTCTCCAAGGGGTTTGTTCTGGTACAGACTTTAGGGGGCTGTTAACTTCAGGCAGGTCTGAGGTTTGTCTACGAAATTGTTTGGCCTGGTGGATAAAGCTGCTTCTTTTCAGTCGCCCCATTGCTAGGTTTTGGAATCTGTCCTTCATTGGATGGCTCGGCATACAAAGGAACTTTTCTGCCTGTGTTAGCACTTTCGTGTCTCTGCGTTCTCTCAGTGCTTGTATCCTCCCCATTTTCTCCATCTCCACTATAGGCGTTGATTTAATCGCCCCCGTGATGACCCTAAGCACCTGGTTTTGAACCTTATCTAGCTCTTGTAATGTGGTGTTTGATGCTGGACACCACGCAGCTGACCCATATTCCAGGTGTGGTCGTATGCCCTGCTGGTAAACTTTACTAAGTATTTTCCCGCTGGCTCCCCATGTGGTTCCACTTAGTTTTCTCAGGATGGCTAACTTCCTCCTGGCCTTTGTTGCTGCCTTGTTGATGTGCTGCTTCCATGTCAGCCTATCATCGAATGTAACTCCGAGATAGGTGGGTTGTTTATCTTCTCTCAGGAGCTCTTCGTTTATCTTGATGACACCAGCTTTTTGTTTGGGAGAGAGGGTGAAGAGCATAGTGCTGCACTTGTCTGTGCTGATGCTGACACACCATCTATTTGCCCATGAGGTTAAGGCATCTATAGCTCTTTGTAGCAGTTTGGTGGCCACTGTTGCATGCTCATCTGTGCACCATATTACCAGGTCATCAGCATACATTGCCACTTTCATTCCATGTGGTAGTTCAGCAACCAGGTCGTTGATGTAGACTAGGAAAAGTGTGGGGGACAGAATCCCTCCCTGAGGGACGCCATGACGCAGCAGAATTTTCTTACTCTTGAGGCCATCTAGTTGTACTCGGGCTCTTCTGTTATGCAAGTATGCTTTCACCCATTTGTACATCTTACCATTCACTCTACAATTTCTCAGTTTCTTCAGAAGCCCTTCTTTCCAAACCTTGTCAAATGCTTTCCTTAGATCTATCCATGCTGCTAGTACCAGTTTCTTATCTTGGAACGCATCCTCAATCTCTTGGGAAAGGTAAGTTGCCTGATCTTCGGTGGAATAACACTGCCTAAAGCCCGCCTGCTGTGGTACAAGAAGGTTTTCACTTTCAAGGTACCACTGTAGCCTGAGGTTGATGATACGTTCCATTGTTTTGCAGAGGCAGCTTGTAAGGCTGATTGGTCTGTAGCTGGAGGCAGTGGAACTGTCTTTTCCTGGTTTTAGGAGTGGTATCATGATTGCTTCCCTCCAGGTCTGTGGAACTCTGCCTGAGTTCCAACAGATATTGAAGATCTGCAGCAGCTTTGTTTTTGCTGCGGTTCCCAAGTTCTTAATCATTTCATTGGACACTCCATCAACTCCTGGCGACTTTCTCATTTTCAATTTGGATATTGCAAGCTCCAGTTCTCTGATTGTAATTGGTGCCTCCATAACTTCAGGTATGGTTCCATCTCGTCCTGCGTATTGTTGTTTCTCACGAGTCTCCTGTTGCTTCTCTGGGCTAACTTCGATGTTGTTGTCTTTAGCAAAGGAGTCTGCAAAGTGATCAGCTGCCTGTTTTCCCATGAGGATGTTTCCATCTTTGTACAGAGCAATCCTTGAGTTTCTCCCTGTACCTTCATCGTTAAGTTGTTTTACCAGCTTCCACAGTTTCTTCGTATCTCTTTCAAAGTTCAAGGACTCTGTTTTCTCCTTCCAGCTTCTTCGCCTGGCCTGCAACTTGGCCCTTTGAAATTTGGCCTTAGCTTGCTGGTAGTTATTGTGGTGTTCTTGGCATGGACTGGTCTCTGCCTGCTTTCGAGATGTTTCCACGTCGTTGTGCAGCTGCTCTAGTTCACTATTCCAATATGGTTTGTAGTGCTTACGAGCCCCTCTAGGTATTGTTTCACGAGCAGCCTGTAATATGCATCTGCTGAATTCATCGACTAGCTTATTGATGTCTTTGTCTACAGTCAGATCTCTAGCCAGTATACTAGTACGGTGCTGGTACATTGTCCGGGCTGCCTTCTTGTAGTTCCACCTAGAGAGAGTGCCGCTCTCCTTGACAAGTTCATTTTCCACAATTAGGAAGACTGGCCGGTGGTCGCTGCCTCCAAGTTGTTTCCCTACAACACGTGTGGTGTTCCACTCCAGGCCGGGTGAGTGGAATGCCAGGTCTGGTGTAGAGGTGGTGTGCCATGATCTCGAGTAGAAGGTTGGTGGATCGATTGGCTGGTTAATCAGGATAAGCCCATTGTCATCCTGCCAGTTTTCAAGCTCCTCACCTCTCCTGTTCATGTGATCATAACCCCAGCTCTGTGAGTGGCTGTTGAAGTCTCCACATACAATCAGTCTTTCTTTTGCTGGGATTGTATCTAGTGCCAGTGGGCGGTCGCTCGGACAGTAGTAGTTGAGCAGGTGGAATTCTGAACTTTCTGTCCTGAGATGAAGCATCTGGTATTCCGCCCCCTCCATATATGTTTCAAGCTGACATGCCCTGATGTTATTCCTCACGAGTGTCAGTATTCCACCCTTTCGCCTGTCTATTCGGTCAGATCGGTAGCACTGGTAGCCTCTGATTTTGAAGGCTATGTCCTTGTTGAGGTGGGTTTCTTGCAAGCAACATACATTTACTTGCTCTTCATTCAGGATATTTTCTAGCTCTAATTTTTTTGCTATCTGTTATGATACACTAACAACCAAACCGCATTAGAGTTATACTTCTATAGGCTTGCTAGGTACCCAAGCATGTAAAGGAGGACAAAGAAGTATAAAAAAGAGGACAATGCAGGACAGGGAGAAAATTTAATATTAATACAACTTCATCTTCAAGTACCACGCCTGGAGGCATATGTGATCATGTCTCTCCACAACTTCCTGTGCACAGTACTATTGTTGGCTTCTTTCTACGCCATGATGTCAAACTGTCTAGTATCTTCTCTCTCTCTTTTTGTTGTCCTCCATCTCTTCACTCTATACATCAACTATGGTGAGATGACAGAAAACAGACTATGGTGAGATGACAGAAAACAGACTGGTGAGATGACAGAAAACAGACTGGTGAGATGAAAGAAAACAGACTATGGTGAGATGACAGAAAACAGACTATGGTGAGATGACAGAAAACAGACTGGTGAGATGACAGAAAACAGACTATGGTGAGATGACAGAAAACAGACTATGGTGAGATGAAAGAAAACAGACTATGGTGAGATGACAGAAAACAGACTATGGTGAGATGACAGAAAACAGACTGGTGAGATGAAAGAAAACAGACTATGGTGAGATGACAGAAAACAGACTGGTGAGATGAAAGAAAACAGACTATGGTGAGATGAAAGAAAACAGACTATGGTGAGATGAAAGAAAACAGACTATGGTGAGATGAAAGAAAACAGACTATGGTGAGATGAAAGAAAACAGGTAGCTGAAGCAGTTTTAAAAGGACCCAAAAAGAATTAATAGGCAAGTCCATGTTACGACAATGAAATTGTGAAAGTTTGTTATTTATTAAAGCAAATTAATTTACTTCAATAAAATAAATAATACGTTGGTTGTTGATATCCATCATGTCTATTTTTTTCCCCCCTTCAAATGTGATAGGAGATTCTTTTTTCTTTGCATGGGAGTGAATTCAAAATCAGATATTCTTGTAGTAAGAGCTTCACAAACATTAAGCATTTAACCCACCATAGTTCATACAATTTCCTATCGGTAGTCCCATATCAGATACTTTTGTGGGGGAGTGAAGTGTTAGAGACTTCACTGTACTAGGTCCAGTATCGAGAGGTGGGGTGACCAGTTCCCTTCCTCATTGCCTTTTCCTTCCATAACTCAAGAGCAAAGTCAGGTACCCATTTACAGCTGGGTAGACTGGAGCGTGATGATACTGTGAATCGAACCCGGCCCCTTAGCCGCAAGAGATCAGCACTCTAACCACTCTGTCAATCGGACGCTCATACATTTCCAATACAAATTTAAAAACAGAATTGTGTGTATTTAAAATACAGTAGTTATGTTTAAAAATTTCCCATCTACATTATTAAGATATTGAACAAATACACAAATTCAGTATGGGGTTAAACCTCAGTAAACTTTGTGAAAGTAAATTTCATGAACCTTAAGAGAACTTTGTTTACAAAAATCAATTAATACATCTGTGAATATCAACTAATAGCTTAACAAGCATCATCATCTAATAACTCTGTAAACATTAGATTAGTGTTCAATAAACACTAGTTTTATAATGTGACCCCCCCACAGAATTTCTCACTGGGTTTTACAAGACTTACCACACGATTCCCATTTATGGCCTGTGTGTTTATTTTACTTTTTCTATCCATTTAGATTTGCTTCCTTTTTTTTTTTTTTTAAATACTGTTTTTGTTTGTTAGTTCCTGATGAAGACACTGTGGTCGTAATATGTCATTTATTTGTTCTTCATCCTAGTTTGACGTACATTCGCTATTTTTGCTTACCCCACTTTTCAGCAAACACAATTATCCAAAAGCATATTAAAACAGTAAGGTAAAGCATCCTATTACATGCCAATTGAGGCATATTGGGAATATGGTGTTAGGCCCATATTTTCTTGACCGTACGGCACACTAGGGGTGATGTGGTCAGCATCACACTGGCCGCCATTTACTTTCCCAAGAGTTGCTCTGGTAACCAATTCATGAGGCTGGGTTGACCCCGGAGCCGTTTGCGGTAAAAAAAATCCCACCTCAACTGGGGATCTAACCATGGACCACTGAGCTCGGAAGCCAGTGCACTAGCCACAGCGCTACTGTGGCTCTACATTAAAACAGTAGTCAAGTTGAACAGACCTGAGTATGACATTGTCTTTATAGCCACCCTTCATATGGAAGTCCCCAATGCAGCGTGTGCAGTCCGAGTTTCCAACTTTCCTTAGGATTTTAAGTGTGTTGATGTCAAGACCCAACTGCTGTAGTCTAGCCTGCTCTCCTGGATCAGAAATTGTGTGGTCGTATGACAGCTGAATAACCCGCAGTACTCCATCTGATCCAGTCTTGCAAAGAAAGGCTCTAGTGTCACCTAAAGAACATTAAGAAAACACCACCATTTTACAACCTCACACTTTCATTTGGAACAAAAATCATGCAAGGAACATCAACCAGAAGGTTTTATGATTGATTAAGTAGTGTTGCTGAGCTTGTCACTCTTTTGCAGTTAATGCCAAGTTGAAGAATCCTTTGCATTCTCTACATTAACGATACAGACTTTTCCTATGACTTTTCTGTCATTCCGAAACTTTTTAAACTGGAGACATGAGCCTCAGTTTCCTTCCTGGCTTGGCAAGCGTATAAAGGATGCCTGGTTTTTTAAGGGGAAGGGAGAGAGAGAAGGGGCATACTATGCATTTCCTGCCATCCAGGCATGCCCTTCAAATACACAAGACTAAAATACTGTGTTCTGGTTTTGAGTTCTCCCAAGGAATTGTCACATCCTTCCCAGTCCCTTCCCAGCTCCCCCTACCTGTCATCTATCCGCTGTGAGATCTTCTTGCAAGCAGCCAACCAGGTTGTTGTTGTTTAATTAGAGCTGTTGGGCTTCTCTCCCTTTTGCAGACAATACCAAGTTGAAGACTCCTTGGTATTATCTACACTGAAGATCTAGGCTTTTCCTCCATTTTGAAACATGTTGAGTTGAAGTAATGAGCTCCAGTTTCTCCTGTTTGGCTTGCATTTAAAGGATCATATCTGGTCCCAAGCTAGGAGGAAGAAGCACATGGCATACTGCGCATTCCCAACCATCCTAAGGGGCTCTCCAAATATGCAAAACTAAAATACTGTGCTCTGGTTCTGGACTCTCCCAAGGAATTCTCATGTCCTATACAGAGCCATTTCTCTGCTTATCCTTCCTAGCATGGGTCCAGTGAAATCCTCCTACATGCAGCCAAAAAGGTTAAAAGCAAGAGTTATGTTTGGTGCTCAGGTGGCTATTCCAAACTTAGCATGCAATGCTGGGTTTTCAACGTTTCACCACAGGGGGAATCCCTGGAAGTGTATGGATGATTTCAAGAGTCCATGAGGGTGTAATTAGCCTCACAGACAGAGGTTCACTTCCACATGTGTATCCTATAGCATTGTGCTTAGCTGGTGGTCATATAAGGATGACCACAGATAAGCCTCCATGCATAGCCAACCAGGTAATAGCTGGAGTGAAGTCTTTGGCTCAAGTGATTTTCGCCAACCTAAGTGTACAATACTGGGCTCAAAATATATTTCACTAGAGATGTTGGGCCACTCTGGTATGGCAGCTCGAACCCTGAGCACCTTGAAGGTTGCCCATTTCCACAAAGCACCACATGGAGGTTGTGACGGAACTTAGAGGTGAGGTATTATTCATAACAGATGGCCCGAGCCATTGATTGAGCCATCTCAAAACAATATCAAACAATATAACTGGCCAACTGTGGAGATCAAGAGAAATTGGATCCAACACGAAAATAAGAATCTTCAACTCAAATGTGAAGTCAGTCTTATTGTATGGCTCTGAGACATGGAGAACAACAAAGAGAACTACTAAAAAGCTACAGACTTTCATAAATGGGTGCTTGCGTAGAATAGAGGGATTAAAATGGTATGACAAGGTTACCAACGTGGAACTGATGACAACAACTAGACAAGTGCCAGTGGAACAAGAGATGAGAAGAAGACGATGGCAATGGATAGGACACACACTGAGGAAACCTGTTGATAGCATTACAAGGCAGTCCTTGTTCTGGAATCCCCAGGGCAAGAGAAGCAGAGGAAGACCAAGAAGCACATGGAGAAGAGAGCTGGAAACAGAGGTGAAAATGATAAGGAGAACGTGGAAAGAACTTGAGATGATTGCACGTGACAGGAGGACTTGGCATGTGTTTGTTGAAGGCCTATGCTCCTTTGGGAGTGGAGGGTTATGAATGAACTGTGGCAACGGCATCAAGTGCATAAATTCCTCTCTCCATATAGACACATTTATTATGATTCGTCACTAACATCAGTATATCCACACATTGAATGATTCCTTATAACAATTGGTATTAATGATACAATCTTCCTCAACTTAGTCCACATTAGGATTTCACTTATTTATCTATAAGTTCCAATGGGAACATATTCCATTCTGAAAAACTTACATGCATACACCTCGAATAAACACAGCGGAATTGCCCGTCGCTAGGCCAAACAAAGGCACGTCATATGCGACTTACGCATAGAGACAAAAGATGTGCAAACATACGTGAGCACTACATTCACTTCAAATATAAAGCTCACATGTGGTGTGCAAAAGATGCTCTCCACATTAACCCCGTCCTTCAAACTTAAAAATGCAAGTTTTCAGACAGTATAAAAACACCTAATCAGAATGTCACAAATTAAGACTAATATAATATGAAATCAACAAATTAACTAAGATATTATACGAAGTATTCAACTATGAACAGCATTATGTTATTCATAATGACCAAGTTAGTATTCATTATGTCCACTATGTTCCCGAAATATAATTATGAGATATTAAGAAATAGTTCAGTGAATCCAAGTAGTCAATGATATCCCCAAAACATCAGTCAGCAAATGTCTGAAAAGATCACATGTAAAACTCAAAAATCCAAAAGTATCATCTGACATACATGGTAACTCGGATTGAGAAATCAATTTGTGCATCTTGAGAGGACATCTGCAAGAACATTATCTCTACCCTTTATGGGTAAAACAAACTAATCATACGATTGTAGTTATAATGCATAACAAGTTAACTTTGCGTTTAGTGATTTCATTGACTGAAGAAAAGTAAGAGCCTTCTGATCAGTCTGGATGAAGAGATGCTATCCCAGCAAATACCTGTCCCGTTTCGTCAGACTCCTCACAAGGTTTAAAAGTTTACGTTCCACAATAGGATAACGTGATTCAGCAGAGTTCAATTTACGGCTGATGTATAAGATTGGGTGATACTCTTCGTCATGACGTTGTATTAGGCAACCTTCAATACCATGTATAGACGCATCTGTCCTGAGGAGGAAAGGCAGTTTTAAATTAGGGAGCCGTAACATAGGGCCACGAGAAAAACAATCTTTAATGTCGTGTAATGCCTGGTCGCACTGAATAGTCCAAGTAATCTTGTCAGGCATACCTTTCCTAGTCAGAGAGGATAGGACTGACGATAGAGTGGAAAATTGAGGAATGAACTTGTGGTAGAAGTTAATAAGACCCAACAAACTGTGAACTTGCTTCTTAGTAGTTGGAGTTGCGAGATCTAAAATCCTCTTAACAGTAGAATCCTCAGGTTGAAACTTATGTCGCCCTATTTTATGACCCAAGAAGGAGATCTCTTGAAAACCAGTTTAGATTTTAGAGGGTCGAGCTGTAAGATTATGTGACCAAAGAGTATGCAATAATGAACACAGCCCGAAATATGGTCTTCCCAAGTATCATGGAAAAGACAAATATCATCAATGTAGGTAATATCTGGTCTATTATCAAAAACCCGACGCATCATGCGAACAAACGTAGCAGAAGCATTCATCAAATTATAATGAAAAAGACGACGAGGTGTAGAGAAGGCAGTGAAAGGTTTAGATGCCTCAGTAAGCGGAATTTACCAATAACCTTTCGATAAGTTCAATTTACTGAAAAATGTAGCTGAAGATAGTTGTGGCAAAAAGTCATCCAATAAAGACATATGTTCCGCATCAGAAATAGTAACTCTATTGAGATGACGGAAGTCAATACAGATCCTTACAGACTTATCCGTCTTACGCACTATCACCATTGGAAAAGCAAAAGGTGATTCTGACGGCGAAATAATACCAAGTCGGAGCATGCTATCAATCTCTTCATACACCTGTTTTCTAAAATGTAATGGTATGGTGTATGGTCTCAGTTTAATCAGTGTGTAGTCAGTTAACTTGATGTCATGTGCTATAATATTTGTATGTCCTGGAAAGTCCATCAGAACATCTTGAAAGGAATGCAATAAATCCAAAACCTGATCTTTGCATTCTATTGACAAATCAGCACATATCATTACATCGTTCCATGTAATGATTTCTGAAATTTGACCTATCATAAAAATCACCCTTAGCACGACGCCAATAGCCACTGCCCTGGTAATTGGTGTTTCACTTAAAATATCCCAGTGAAGGAGAACGGTGGCGTGGAAAATTATAACGCCCTCGAAATGAGTTATACGTGTCCCTTCAGAACTGTCTATCAATGCTACGTGTGCGAGATCTTTCAAAGTTCTTTGCGTAGGCTTGATCAGCGGCGCATACTGGTAAGGTTTCCATGACATTAGTTTTACTGACAGCCTTATTTGGATGTGCTGTCATGTGTTGTCTACCTAATTTTTCAACATATCAATACACAATGGCTTATGATCGTGAAAATAAGTGATCAAATCTGTACAAGATGATAGAACCTTGTCTCTTAAAATCAAATCAACAAGTCCCTCAATGTTTTCGCTATTCTAGATAAATCTATCCATCGCATAAGGCAGATCTTGATAGCAGAAATGAATTCACCAAAATCCTTGTTATTTTCTGATAACAACATTTTAATTTTACGTCAAAACCATCCTCGTCAAGAAAATATTTACGTAGTAAAATTGCCTTTGCAGCATCGTAATCACTCATATTGTTGTCGCTGTTAACGCGTCACCTGACAAAAATTCAGATAACAGAACAGCCCAAGATTTCTTTGAGATGTTCATGTCTGAGGCACGAGACTCGAGCCTCAAGAGAAAGATTATTTTATATCTTCAGTCAATGGTGCAAAACATGGCAATTTTAATTGATAGTGTGTAGTGGTTTCTTTCCGAGGCGATCAATCGGCTGTCAAATCTGTATTTCTGGTTGCCTTTTGTTGAAGGCGAAGCTTTTCAAGTTCCAAAGATTTCTGTCATTCATCAAGTTCTTTGTCTCTTTCAATCTCTGCTAATTTGATTCTCTCTTCATGTGCTAATCTTTGTAGTTCATGTTTTGCCAATCTAATTTTGTCTTCTCGGTCGAGAGCTCTTTGCTCTCTTGCTTATTTCTTTGCCTCATCCATATGTTATGTAATATATTTTTCCAGGTCAACCCCTTCCTTGCCAAGTTTCTTATCTTGTTCCAGAAATTGGTCGAAATCCGACATGATTAGTTTATGACATTCACTGTAGTCGTAACGTCAAACAATCTGGTTCGTAAACCGAAATCTGTATTAACTTACTACAAACCGTAGCTCGAATAAGTATCCCTATCAATACCAATATTTATATTAAAAGGTGCGCCAGGGTATTGTTTAGAGGTCTAGCTCTGGAGTTAGTGCAAGAGAAACATGAAGTTCTTTGCATCCACATGTGTTGTTTTTTGTTTTTTTTTAAATACCTCTAAAGGCTACACTCTTTTGCAATGGAGAAATGGCTTTTTAAAAAAAACAAGCTAACAAACAAATACAAAAAAACTATCAAACATACAATACAACCGGCTCTTACCAACGTTGGCCACATATAGCTTGCCATTGTATATAAGGACAACTGTAGCTGTTGTTCCTCCTGAGATTTCTTGATCAAGTTCTTCCAGTGTTTTCATCAATCCAGGATACTTATGATAAGCTTCATAATCACTGATGCCCTGTTAATACATGAGTGATTCACATATCTCAAAGAGTAATATTTATGTCTTATCAAAGTGGAAAATTCTGAATACTGAAATCACACCAGGAACGTCTCATAATCTTTAGTGTAAAATATATTAGTATTTAAAACATCTCGGACAAGAGTACTTATGTCTCATGCGCAGATACTTTTCAACATGTGACATCAGAAGTAGTGGTATGTGTTGAGTTTCAGTAGGCGTAACTCATGCTTGACCAATGTTTCACAAGCTTATAAATATAGTCTTCAGGACTTCAGCCTTATTAGTTATGTACCACCTCTTGGTATTAAAATTATAAATACAGTCTTGCGGACTTCAGCCTTAACAGTCATGTACCACCTCTTGGCATTGAAATTATAAATACAGTCTCGAGGACTTCAGCCGTATCAGTCATGTAACACCTCTTGGCATTAAAATTACTGCTAACCACATCTGATATTTCTTTCTTTGTTTTTTTTTCTTCTCAATATTCTAGTAATAATAAAACGTTTAAGAGTATTTGGAATCAGATAAATCAATGAACTCAAATTTACATCAATGGAGATGAGATCGTTTTAACTGTAGTTTAGTTCTTGAGTTAAAAATGTTGACCTACTAATTTACTGTCATCATTATAATCATTATTTTCCTTTTCGCTCCTCATGGAGCCACCACTGCAACTGGTCTCCCTACTGTCTTTTGTCTAAAACAACAGAACTTAATGGTATAGACAGAAATTCATTCATTACCCTTTTAGCTCCTGTGGAGAATGCGCCTTTAAGAAATTCACGCCTATCGTATCATCATATGCATTAAAGGTTTTTCCTCATGTCTTTCTTTTTTTTTATACATATCTTTTTCATGTCAGTCTCTAATTTCCTTCTGTGTGTCTTTTTTTTTGGTTTTTTATCTTTTTCATGTCAGTCTCTAATTTCCTTCTGCGTGTTTTTAAAAAATCTTTTTCATGTCAGTCTCTAATTTCCTTCTGCGTGTCTTTTTTTGGTTTTTTATCTTTTTCATGTCAGTCTCTAATTTCCTTCTGCGTGTTTAATAAAAAATCTTTTTCATGTCAGTCTCTAATTTCTTTCTTCATGTGTTTTAGATCTCCCTCTATTTCTCTTACTCTGAGGTTTTCAGAACAAGGACTGCCGTGTGATGCTATCAAGTGGTTCACTTGGCTTCCTCAATGTGCATATCCTCTCACATCTTGTTCTGCTGGGCCTTTCTTTCTATCAGTTCCACGCATGCGATCCTGTCATACCATATCAATCCTTCAATTTCCACAAGCACATACGTTTAAAGCCTGTAACTTCCTGGTTGTTGTATGTTTCAGACCATACAACAGGAATGCCTTGACACCTGAGATAAAGATTCTTACTTTTAAGTTGAAGTGGATTTTTCTTTTTGCATTGAAGTGGATTTTTATTTTTGTGTTGAAGTTGATTCCTATTTTTGTGTTGAAGTGGATTCTTATTTTTGTGTTGAAGTGGATTCTTATTTTTGTGTTGAAGTGGATTCTTATTTTTTTGTGCTGAAGTGGCTTCTTATCTTTGTGTTGGTGGCTTCTTATTTTTGTGCTGAGGTGGCTTCTTATTTTTGTGCTGAAGTGGCTTCTTATTTTTGTGTTGAAGTGGCTTCTTATGTTTGTGTTGAAGTAGCTTCTTATTTTTGTGTTGAAGTGGATTTTTATTTTTGTGTTGAAGTTGATTCAGGGTTCATAGCAAATTTCTTCAAGCATTTTCCAGGTCCAGCACGTGATTTTCAAGGATGGGAAACTCTAATATTTTCCTCATCTAATTTTCTCAGATATAATTATCACTTTGCTGACCAGCAATCCGGAGCATTACCGTCTCCCATTACTGGGTTTTTGCAGATTTCTTTAAAAAGAACTGTTTTTTTTTTTTTTTAAATTCATAAGATTGAAAAACAGACATCTTTTCCCAGTTTTTAGTGAATTTGTTCAACGTCAGTGCAATAAAATGTTAGTGACATGGATGGTAATGAATAAAATAAGCTTGATTGACGTATTGATTTAACGATTAACCACGTATATCAACATAAAAGGCTAATAAAATTGTGAATAAAATGCAAAAAAAAAAAACTGTATTTTTCGTGTTTGTCTTTTTCGAATGTATTCTGCGTCTGTGGCATCTGACAATGAGCGTTTGTAAATGTTTGAGTAGTTAAGTACCTGTAGTTGGAGTCTGAGCTGCTTTTTTCATTAACTGGGGTTGAAGTTGTAGCTGTAGGTCTCTGCAAGAGTCTATGTCTGGATCGTTGATAATCCTTGACTGTGTGGTATAACTTGAAGCAGGGTATCAGGCATAGAGGTACATTGCAATCTGGGCAGTACATGCAAGTCTGGCTTCTGTTCCCTGCAGCCTTACACACTTTACAGTCTGGTTTGTACCTTGCCCTTTCATATTTATCAATGAAGTGGTGCTCAGTAAGTTGTGTTGTTGTGACCTGTGGTTTTGAAGGTGTCACATTGCGTCGAAGAATAGCAGGTTCAATAAGTCATACTGACATCCTGATCTTTGCTTTGATCTTTTTTTGTAGAGTTGGCAGTGTTGTAGGTTATGTGCCCATTGACCAGGGCAGTTTCAACTAAGAAATGATATAAAAATAGGATCTGTGTGGGTAGGTGTAGCTTGCACCTAGTTGGCTGAAGTGGTCGACACCTCCCATACTTTTGTTGTATTATTCTGCAAGCACTGGCTTCTGAATTGTTCTGCCCTAAAGAATTTGTCTTTCTAACTGTCTTGTTTATATTATCATTGGAGTGAACAGTAGATATAAGGTTAAATCTTTTCGTATCATGCTAGGTGACTGTCGGCATGCCTTATCTTCTGTCGCACAAAACACAGGATGATTTGTCTTTTTCAATTTGAGTTGTTTTTTCTTCCTATTTTCAGCTACTGTTCCAAATGCCCCAATCTGAATTTCAGGTCTTGAAATAAAGCTGAAGGCTGAATAAAAACTACCACAGAAGAGAATATGTCCTTGTTGCGTTTGAAATTTGAATTAAAACTATGGTGACTTTTGACTGAAACAAAGAGTCCAAATAATATCAGCTCTGAGAGTTTCTTCCTTGGTCACAAATGATGTCACATCTGTAGGTCTCCTAGTAGTGTTAGACGTTTTTGACGTGTCTGAGGGAGTAGTGTTAGATAGTTTTGATGTTTCTGAGGGAAAAACTGCTCCTTAGGGTTGTGTTCTTTTCTGTTTAAAAAAAAAAAAAAGGAACACACAAATAACTTATGAGTAGGCCTAAGCTATGTATATTTACCAAGTCAAAGTTCTAAACGCATGAATAATATAGTCAAACAATATTTAACTAGAACAAAAGTTAATATATAGTAATTGGGAGGGTGAAGGTATGATGATATCCTTATAACACTTATGATAAGTGAAAATCTATTAAATATCTAACTGGAAACATCAGGCCTTTACACACACACCCCCTCCCCATCTTTACTATTTTTGTTTGATTTTTTTGTTGGGGTTTGTTTTGTTTTATTGTTTCTGTTTGTTTCGATAAAAAAAATAATTTTTTTTTAATTATTTTTTAAATAACAGGTCTATGCACAAAATTGGTAATTTTCATTTATCCTAATTACAGTGATTTGACAGATGTGATGCCACTTTCATGTATCGGCGGTTATTCATGTTATCTGGAATTGAAAACATGTAGGCCTAGGCATATCCTAATTATAACCCTGCAGAGCAGAACGAGATATGTCTCTTCATCATAAATATAATGAAAAAGCATTCAAAATATATTTATTTCCAAAAAATGTGGTGAAATGAACAGTGGGACATGGTCTGATAACAGGGTAGGCTATAGGATATGGAATCGCCATCAATTTCTATTCCAGACCATCTCAAACTGTGTCAAACATATTCCCGTAAGCAGTTGTAAACCAAGAAATTTCATTCAAAAACACTAATTTTGGCCATGGTTAAAAATAAAACTGTAAATAGGCCTACATTGTAAATTACAGCCGCAAGTACAGTAGGCCTATCTATAAACTGCACTTAGCCTATGTAAATATGTTTTATAAATGAATTTATTACTTACCTCAGTTGAAATGAACGATTTAATACAACTTGAATGCGTAGAGACAAGTTCTTGGTGTTTTTTTTCCTTGTTTTTTTTTTAAAGTTTTGCGTCGTTTTGGCGAGGCGCGTCCCGTTCAACCTAGTCGGTTATATTAGGGCGCATATCCAAATATAAAAGGCCCTTAGGTCTGAGGTTATAAATCAATTTTTTCCTAGTCGTGGGTTTTTGCTCCGCAGTGAATATGTGTAGTTATGTGTTCTTTCGTAGCAGTTAGGGTTAGTATTAGGATTAGTGTTAACCCTAATCCTAACCCTAATACTAAACCTAACTGCTACGAAACAAGACATTACACATATTCACTGCGGAGGAAAAACCCACGAGTAATATAGGAAATTACCGCTTTGGTGTAACAAGACGCGCGCCCTAAAAATAAATCTGCTTCACATCGTTAACGCAAATCGCCGAAAACACAAACCGCCGAAAACGTCTGGAAATGGATTTAGTGCGCAAAGGGAAGTAAAAATTCTACAGTAACTGAAGTTTAACGAAAAATACCACCAATAATCGAAAAATGGACAACTTGTAATTTTTTTTCCAGGTCCGATGCGGGAAATTCAAGGCTTTTAGCCATTTTTCCAGGCTTTTCAAGGCCTGGAATTTTTTTCTCCGTTTTACAGGTTTTTCAAGGTCGCTACGAACCCTGTTGATTCCTATTTTTGTGTTGAAGTGGATTCTTATTTTTGTGTTGAATTGGATTCTTATTTTTTGTGTTGAAGTGGCTTGTTATTTTTGTGTTGAAGTGGCTTCTTATTTTTGTGTTGGTGGCTTCTTATTTTTGTGTTGGTGGCTTCTTATTTTTGTGCTGAAGTGGCTTCTTATTTTTGTGCTGAAGTTGATTTTTATTTTTGTGTTGAAGTTGATTCTTATTTTTGTATTGAAGTGGATTCTTATTTTTGTGCTGAAGTGGATTCTTATTTTTGCGCTGAAGTGGCTTCTTATTTTTGTGTTGAAGTGGATTCTTATTTTTGTGTTGAAGTGGATTCTTATTTTTGAGCTGAAGTGGATTCTTATTTTTGTGTTGAAGTGGCTTCTTATTTTTAGGTTGAAGTGGATTCTTATTTTTATGTTGAAGTGGATTCTTATTTTTGTGTTGATCTGGATTTCTTGTGATCTCCATATATTTCCTAATGCAATGAAAGCTCCCCTTGCTTTTTGTATTCCTTTTTTGACATCACTGTCTGTCCCTCCAACTTTGTCCATATCACTGCCAACACATCTCGGAGGGATACTATCTTCAAGTGCAGCCTGGCTATCATTTCCTACTTTTATTCTCATAATCTTTTTTCTTTTCTTCACGTATTTTGAAAACAGATACTAGAATGAGTGAAAAATATAAGAGATGTTGTTTAATGATTACACAAGAATATTCAGGCTGACCCAGGAGTTCCGAGCTTCCACACCCCAAGGTAAATGAGTAGTGACTAAGTAAGTAGGTATGTTAGAATTCAATATATCAAATACTTATAGCCAAGCTGATTCCACATTCAGTTATTTTCCTTTGTGCTCCTTATGGAGCAACCACTGCACCTAGTCCCCTTGCAGGAAGCCTGCAACAAGCAGTAATTTGCTCTTTCAGCAGTGGTTTCTGTGACAATTTGTTTTCCATGATAAGGTTGCCAGCTCCATGCATAACATCCTATTAGTCACTTTGTATGAAATGCCTGTTGGTGAGGGAGTCCCTTTCTTACTTTGTCTCTTCAGAGACCCTCGGGAACTACCCATTAAAGAAGAAGCAGCCGTGTAGTTTACACGAAAAGGTATTTGATGAAATGTTAGCACTTACCTCTGGCAGCTGGCCCTGAATATGTGATCTCTTTGCAAGTGTGTCATCCATGGCTTCAAAGTAGCCTTTTTCCACAGCTATAAATGCCTGAGAAAATTAAAAATGCAAACTAGCACTAACTTTAGAAGTCTCAAAGTACCAATCACAAAACTCATTTTATCAGTTGAGATTATTCATTTTCATAGAGATGACCATTCTTTCCCTACTATGCTACTCAAGTTCAAGCTAAGACAACATACTAATTCCTTAAGTAAGATTTACCCAGGGCATATCTATCCACTTCCCCATGATTCTCGTTATCTTTTATGTCAGCCTTCAGGTTTCACCTCCTTGTTCCTTCTTATTTCCACAACCCCTCAATTTAATGGATTCAAGTGGCATAAATAAGGCACCAACAGACATAAGGTGCCTTATGACTAATAACTGTAAGGAAAAGAACTACAAAACCACCTAAAATGCTTGGTAATGGGGGCCAGAGTGGCTAAGAGGTATGATGTCCGCCTCGAACTCTAAAGATACCAGGTTCGATTCCCAGTAGAGGGAATATAATTTATGAAAATTTTTTTTCAGAACCAGTGATCCTAATGATGTCATACTCCCCCTGGTCTCCTGGGTAGCGAGATAGGATGCCTAGTCTTCTCAGATAAGGGTGGAAAAATAGGAGGTCCCGTATGCAAGTTGCGCACGTTAAACATCCCCCAGCAGTTGGAAATCATAAAGAGTAGGCCATAAGGTCGCTCACCCGTGTGTTACCGGAACCCGAAAGGGGAGCAAAGAATAGTAACACTGTACCCTACCAGGCATGTCGTAAAAAGCGACTAAGGAGGGTTGGGCATGGGGCTGGTTACCCCATCCCGTAAAAAACTTTTTACCACAAAAACTTCAACACACATGGACAAGTCAAATAAAGAATATAAATCAACTCAGCCACCCAAGGCAGAAGAAGGTCCTCTGGAAAGGAGGCGCATGAAGCAACCTATAGAATACCGAAAGGAGTCTGGGTTGCCGACTAACCTTTTTTCGTCTAGGAAAATCTCCAGGATTGGCACCTGGAATGTTCGCACTCTGTGTGAACAAGGGAAAATGCACAGGTAGCAGCAGAAATGACAAATTACAGGACTGATATCCTGGGTCTCTGCGAGACACGTTGGAAAGGCATAGAGAAGAGGAGATTGATCACAGGAGAAATGGTGTTGTCCTCAGGACATGAGGAGGAAAGAGCCCACCACAGTGAAGGGGTGGCTCTAATGCTGTCCAAGGAAGCTGAGAAGGTACTTATAGAATGGGAAGCAATGGGACCCCGAATTATAACAGCAAGGTTTAAATCAGCCAAAAAGAAAGTAAATATAAACATCATTCAGTGTTATGCACCAACAAACGATAAAGAAGAATCTGTGAAAGAAGACTTTTACACCAGACTACAAAGTGTCTTGGACAATAAGAAAAGAAAGGACATCACAATTTTGATGGGGGACCTAAATGTGAAAATAGGAACAGACAACACTGGCTTTGAAGAAATCATGGATTAGGTATGATGAACGAGAATGGGAAACTATTAGCAAACTTCTGTGCTTCAAATCAACTAGCTATAGGAGGAAGCATATTTCCACATAAAAGAATACATAAAGCAACATGGATGTCACCAGACCACAGAACTGAGAATCAGATTGATCACATATGCATAAGCAAGAAGTTTAGGTCATCACTGCATGATGTGAAAGTATGTAGAGGAGCAGATGTTGTATCAGACAACCATCTTCTGTTGGCTAAAACAAAATGAAAACTCAAGAAATTTACAACAGCATATAGCCATAGACAACAGTATAATGTGGGATATCTAAGAAATCAGGAAATAAGAGAAAAATTTTCAATCACAGTATCCAACAAATACCAAGTAATCCAACAGCTGGAAGATGAAATGGATACAGAAGACCACTGGCAACAAGTAAAAAATATATGAAACGAGACATGTGAAGAAGTACTGAGAAAAAGAGAACATCAGCACAAAGCATGGATAACAACAGAAACCATTAGTAAGATAGAAGACAGGAAAAAACAAGAAAGCAGATTTAAACAGAAGCAAAACCAGAAGCTCCAAAGCCAAGGCTCATGAAGTGTACATAGAAGCAAACAAAGAAGTAAGAAGAAACATCAAAAGAGACAAGATGAAATATATTGATGATTTGGCAAGGGAAGCAGGGGAAGCTGCAGCCAAAGGAAATATGAGGGACCTGTACAACAACACAAAGAAGCTAACAGGGAAATATAAGCAAGTAAATGGCCTCATAAAAGATAAGAATGGAAAATTGCTTAGTAATATACAAGAACAAATGAAGAGATGGACAGAACATTTTGAGGAACTTCTCAACAGACCATCTCCAACTAATCCCCCAGACATCCAGAGAGCAGAAAAGGAGCTACAAATCAGCTGTGAGCGACCAAGTAGAGAAGAAATAAAGAAAGCCATAAAGCTTCTGAAAGATGGAAAAGCAGCTGGTCCAGATTGCATTCCAGCAGAGGCCATCAAAACAGATATTGATACCTCTACAGAGATATTATACAAACTACTTGGCAAAGTCTAGGAGAGAGAGGAAATACCAGCAGAATGGAAGGAAAGTTATCTGGTCAAGTTGCCTAAGAAGGGAAATTTACAAGAGTGCACAAATTATAGAGGAATAATGTTACTATCTACGACAGGGATGCCTCTTATCAACAACATTATTTTTGACAGTCATAGATTGGGTGATGCGCCAGACAACAGAGGGCAGTCCAAGAGGAATTAGATGGACAACGTTTTCTACACTGGAAGATTTGGAATATGCAGATGACATTGCACTACTCGCGCATTCACACCAACACATTCAAGACAAAACCGATAGACTGAATAAGTATGGCCAGCAGGTTGGCCTGAACATCAATTTGAAGAAGACAGAGGTCATGACACTAAATGTGGGCAATCCTGAGCCAATAACAGTAAGGAACCAGAAGTTAGAACAGACAGACACATTTACTTACCTAGGAAGCATAGTAACACCTGACGGCGGAACAAGCAAGGACATTAACAACAGAATGAATAAAGCGAGAACAGCCTTTGCTGTTCTCAACAACATTTGGAAGTCTTCCCAGTACAGCACAAACACCAAATTAAGACTGTATGAGAGCTGTGTACTTTCTGTGCTTCTCTATGGTGCGGAATGTTGGAGAGTAACAGAGAAGGAAATGTCGAAACTGTCCTCCTTCCACACAATCTGCCTAAGGAAAATTCTCCGAATCTTTTGGCCAAACACCATCAGCAACCAAGAACTACTTATTCGGAGTAACCAGGAGGACATGCACACCATCATAGCTGGCAGACGCTGGAGTTGGGTTGGCCATGTCCTCAGAAGGGACCCTGATACCATCACAAGAACAGCTATGCTATGGACCCCCGAGGGAAAGCGAAAGAGAGGCCGACCAAAAACAACTTGGCTGAGAACTGTGGAAGCTGAGATGCAAAGAATGAACCACAGTTGGGGCACTGTACAAAGGATGGCCGCCGACCGAGCAAAGTGGAATCAATTTGTTGCTGCCCTACAAGACGCCACCAGGCGCGATGGCCGCTGACTGCTTTGACGGTTATGGATCAAAGAAGAAGAATGTTACTATCAGTGCCAGCAAAAGTATTAAACAGAATCATCCTGGAGAGATTAAAAGAGTCCATAGACAAGCAACTGAGAGATGAACAAGCAGGTTTTTGACAAAATAGATCCTGTACAGACCAATTAGCCACATTGAGAATAATAGCTGAACAAAGTCTGGAATGGAATTCACCGCTATACATCGGATTTGTGGACTATGAAAAGGCATTTGACAGTGTAGACAGAGAATCGCTTTGGAAATTGATGAGGCATTATGGAGTTCCCATGAAGATCATTCTCAGAAGAGACCCTGATGCCATCACAAGAACAGCTACGCTATGGACCCCTGAAGGAAAACGAAAGAGAGGCCGACCAAAAACAACTTGGCGGAGGACTGTGGAGGCTGAGATGCAAAGAATGAACCAGAGTTGGGGCACTGTACGAAGGATGGCCGCCGACCGAGCAAAGTGGAATCAATTTGTTGTTGCCCTACAAGACGCCACCAGGTGTAATGGCCACTGACTGCTTTGACGGTCAGCGGCTAAGGATCAAATAAGAAGATGAAGATCATTAACTTAATAAAGAAGACCTATGAAGACATGACATGCAGAGTTCTTCATAAAGGACAACTTATAGAACCGTTTAGGATTAAGAACGGGAGTGAGACAGGGATGCCTCTTGTCTCCATTTCTTTTCTTACTAGCAATAGATTGGGTTATGAAAACAAAAACATCACACAACAGAAATGGAATCCAGTGGAAACTGACTAAACAGCTTGATGATCTGGATTTTCAGATGACTTGGCTCTTCTGTCCCATAACCATAATCAGATGCAAGAGAAAATGAAAATTCTCAATGAGAAGTCACAACAAGTGGGCCTGAAAATACACACGGAAAAGACAAAGATTATGAGAATAAATGCAAGAAATGATAACAAGGTTGAACTTGAAGAAACACCACTAAAAGATGTAGAATCATACACATATCTTGGAAGTAATATAGACAAAGTTGGAGGGACAGACAGTGATATCAACATAAGAATACAAAAAGCAAGAGGAGCTTTCTTTGCATTGGGAAACATATGGAGAACAAGAGAAATCAAGTCCAACACGAAAATAAGAATCTTCAACTCAAATGTGAAGTCAGTCCTATTGTATGGCTCTGAGACATGGAGAACAACAAAAACAACAACCAAAAACCTACAGACTTTTATAAAAGGGTGCTTGCGTAGAATAGAAGGACTGAAATGGTATGACAAAGTCACAAATGTGGAATTGATGACAAGAACCAGACAAGTGCCAGTGGAACAAGAGTTGAGAAGAAGATGCTGGCGATGGATAGGACACACATTGAGGAAACCTGCTGATAGCATTACAAGGCAGTCCTCGTTCTGGAATCCACAGGGAAAGAGAGGCAGAGGTAGACCAAAAAACACATGGAGAAGAGAACTGGACAACAGAGGTGAAAATTATGAGGAAAACATGGAAAGAACTTGCGCGGATGGCACAGAACAGGAAGACTTGGCATGTGTTTGTTGAAGGCCTATGCTCCTTGGGGAGCTAAAGGGTATTGATTGATTGATAAGTTCGCTGCCCTGGCAAAATTTAAAAATTATAAACCTACCCACCACAACAATATTTATAGAATATGTGATTCCTATTTACACACATTTTGACTCTCGCTGGTGCTACAGAATTTGTGCACTGTGCTGAGATCCTCCTTGTGTGATCTAAGGGAGGAGATCGGAGCACTGGTGGAGTTGTCGGTGTACAATGAAAATAGTCCTTAAAACCAAACCAAACCAATGGTTTTACTCAAATAAAAACACTGAATGCCATGCCAGCTTGCCCTGAAATCATATCTCCCCATTGCCTACAGCCTCTGATGTCTTGAATCAGCTGTGTCTCCAATCTTTTCCCATGACATGTGGCAGTTTATCATGATATTTCTCCCTCTGTCTTCCTCTTCTTGTCTTTGAGCTGCAACTACTAGCTGTTAATCAGATTCTCCTATTTTTCTCCATCACGATGTGTCAAGGAGCCTTGACTGTCTATGACATATCATGATTACATTGGATTATCTTTTGTTTCTTTGAGAACTCCCTAATAACACTGGCTAACAAAAAAAAAATTTTTTTTTTCTTTCTCTAACATTTCTATGTTTTTCTGGTCAATTTTAATGCGCTGTTTTTAAATCTGCAAACCGTTTTTCTCTATCAGGTCGGGATCTCGAGAAATACGCAATTGAAGTTTTTTAACAACGCATACAGTATTATAACATCATTCGTACAAGAAGTATAACAGTTATGTAGGCTTGAATTTCTTTGCAGTCGACTTTCGTCGGTGAATGGCATGTGGTACATCGCGATGAAACATCCAACAATAATCGGCAAGCATGGTCACACTCCACCGTCCTTGATAACGTGACTCCATTACGGCGATATCTTGATGGAATCGTTCTCCATGTTCATCGCTGACTTCGCCAAGTTTGTCAGGGAAAAAGTCAAGATGCGAATCGAGCAAATGGATTTTGAGGGACATGTTACAGCCCATAATTCTGTATGCATCTATGCACTGCTTAACAATATGCACATAGTCGACAGATTTGTGATTTCCCAGAAAGTTATCGACGATCGATTTGAATGCCATCCATGCGTGAAGTTCACTACCATGTAACAAGTTCTCGAATTGTTTGTCTGCAATAACTTTCCTAATATGAGGTCCTACAAAGATACCTTCCTTTATCTTTGCATCGCTAACTTGCGGAAACTTTTCTCGAAGATAAGTGAAAGCTTTGCTCATTTTATCTAATGCTTTTACGAAATTCTTCATGAGCCCCAACTTTATATGTAACGGTGTTAAAATGATGCTGTCTTTGTTAACTAATGGCTCGTGTATTACATTTTTATGCCCGAGCTGCATACGATCCCTGATAGGCCACACCTTTCTTGCATAATGTTCCTGTCTGTTGCGGCTGTCCCATTCACATAGGAAGCAACAAAATTTAGTATACCCAGTCTGCATGCCCGTGAGAATTGCAATGACCTTTAGGTCTCCACAAATCCGCCATTGGTAGTCATTGTACTTTATTTTTGCCAAAAGTATAGCCATATTGTCATAAGTTTCTTTCATATGAACAGAGTAGGCGACTGGAATTTTGCAATAGCAAATGTCATCATCCATCTCAAAGTATTGAACAAGTTCTCTGTGTCTATGACGAAATTTAGATATCAAAGTATTGGGCGCTAAAAGATTCCATTCTTTGAGTCGCGAACCGAGTAATTCCACTTGTCCTTTGGTAAGAGCGAGATCACGTATTAGATCTGAAAGGTTAATTAAGTGAACACCATCATTCACCGGTATATAATCCGAGTCAGAATTAGTTTCTGAAGCAGGTAAACTATCACTTTCTGATGGTTCATTCACGTCCAACGGATATTGTTCTGGTGGAACTGGGATCGGACACGTGATTGGATCACGAGACACTGGTTTCGAAACCGATTCAATATTTGGATAAACCACAGACTTTCTAGTTTTAAAAGTGAAACCATGGATATTTGTCAAGCAGAAGTAACAATCAGTAGCGTAATTTGTCTTGTTCATGCCATATTACTGGCACTCCAAAAGGCATCGACTTATGCTTCGGCGATTTTCGTAACCAACCTGCCAATGTATTTGCACAAAGTCGAACAAACTGCATTTGGCTTCCAAGATTTATTTGCATCATCAACTTTCGAATCGAAATAAAGTTCATATGCTTTCTTTAGTAATGGTGTAAAGTTTTTCTGGTGAACACGATCGGTAAAATATCCGCACACGTAACAGAACAGATCAGCCGAATTTCTACAACTTCTAGAAGCCATATTTCGCTCAGAATTATTTCAAAATACAGTAACTATTGGAAAAATAGCGTAACATATGTCATGCATCTTTTAGCAGTATAAAAAGTGGAATTATTTTGCATTTTATTAATTTTTAATAAGTTATGTAGTAAAAATGAAACGGAGCACATAACGGTTTCCCAAAAATATATGTATTCACAAATATCTTAAAAACCTGACGTGATAGAGATAAACGGATTTCAAATTTGAAATCAGCGCAAAAAACTGACATAAGAACACTTATTCTTATATAAGAAAGAAAAATGTTGTTTGTCAGTGTAATCTGGCAGTCAAAGGTTTCTGTTGCACCCTTCTTATTAACCACATCTTTGCTGCAAGTCATTTGTTTCTATCTGTGTTTTTAACTCTTGACAGACAAGATATTTTATTTCATTTTCTGATACTGCTTCCCAAGAAACATATTAAACATGTGGGAAATATGTATACTTAAACATTTTAATCCAGAAAAGAACTTCCACTGAAAAGTGTAAAGAAAGATTTTACTTGGCACCATAAATTATTCATGTATCTGTAGATAATAAATATATAGAATATCACCCCAAAAAATACTGAACTTGTATTCACTTGAAACCTAAGTCAAAATCTTCTTATTTGCTAGCCAAATATCATAACTAACCAAGAACTCCTAACTCTGAGCCATCAAGAAGAAATGCATACCATCCTATCGGGTAAATGCTGGAACTGGGTTGGACACAATCTCAGAAGTGACTCTGACACCATCACCAGAACTGCCATGCTAAGGATACCAGAAGAAAGCAAAATAGAGGGCAGCCAAAAGCAACTTGGCGGAGAACTGTAGAAGCAGAGATGCAAAGAATGAATCAGAGTTGGAGCACCACAGGAAGGATAGCTGACCACCGAGCAAAGTGGAGACAGTTCGTTACTGTCCTACAAGAAGCCACCAGCCGTGATAGTCACTAATTGCTTCATCAGTCAGTGGCCAAGGACCAAAGAAGATTCACATAAAACTATATTTTCAAGAAACATACTAAAAGCTTCTATTGTCAAGAAACACAGTAAAAGTGCAGAAAACCTGTTTAGTTAAACATTTTAATCCACCAAACAATAACTTCCCCTAAAAAGTTCAAGAAAAATATAACTGTGCACCATAAAATAAATTATTCATGTCTCTGTAGATAAATATACAAAATGACACACACAAGAATAAGGATTGAGATTTGTATTCACACAAACAAAAAAAAAGAAGAAGAAAAAAGCTTAGATTTTTATGCCATAAACCAATCTAGCTTACAAGTTTCAAAGATACTAAGAAATTATGAACGCTGCTGTAACTAAATACCACAAGAAAATGTTACTTCTATGGTTCCCAGTACTTCACAATCAAGCCAATCTGTACCTATCTGGCTAAAATGTTTAAACTAGTGCAAAGAATAATTTTTCATAAGATACAACAACTAAAAAAAAATCATAACCTGAGAAAATTATCACTTGCTGCTGTTTGTCATTACTTATACATGAAGAATGAGCGCACCAGTAGAGAAAATAATTGTATACCTGTCTCAGGGCCTCCTTCACCTCTCCTTCAGAAAAGTTTGCCTGTAGCTGTCCAAACAATAGTTCTGCTGGCATCCTCTGAGCAGCAAAGTCAGCAACTCTAGCTCCATTGTGGCCGTCAAAAACTCCATACAAGAAACAACCGTCATGTCTGAGAAATTAATTTTCTTTTCGTTTTCATACATTTCTCAATGTTTCACAAACACACTTTCATACATTTCTCAATGTTTCACAAACACGTTTTCATACATTACTCAACGTTTTACAAATACATTTTCAGCTAGGACAAGCACATTATCAGCACACACAATATAACACAACGCACTCATAATACAACAGCAGAACAAGAAAAATACTAATATTTAATCTGTTCTTATCTATCACCATTTACAATTTTTTAAAAACTCGTTTATTATTTAGGAAACCCCAGAACTGCACCTTTATATTATTCCCAGCATACTTTTAAACATCATCATTTCCCTTTGAACTTCTTATGGAGAATGCAGCCACAACTGCACTAAGCAGTCCCATGTTCTTGCAGTGGTGGTTTCTGGGACAATTTGTTTGAAATGATGAGGTTGCCAGCACCATGGAGAGCCTCATATTAGATGCCATGTACGAAATGCCTAAGGATGCAGTAGTCATATTCTTTCTTTGTCTACTTTTATACATATTTGAGAGTATTAGGCTACAAACAATATGAAATCAACTCCCTTATTGAACAATGTTTCATTCCTCAAGTACGTATCACAAACCTGAAGTGGAAATTCCGATCTTCAAAATCATGTGCCTCTCTCCTATTTCCATCCTCTCTGTAGATCTGATTAGTAGAAAGTCCTACACCAGAGAGACGACAAACAGGTAGATCATCTGTCCAAATGAGTTTAGGATCCTGTTGTAAGATTTATGATTACTTTATTATTTCAAACAGCACACAGTATGTCGGCAAACAAACTTTTTAAAATTATATACATATATATACAAGTGTATATATATATGTGTGTGTGTGTTACCTCTCATTCTTACACACAGTCAAATGCTCTATTGGAAGATATGGTTGTGCGCAAGATGAGTGGACACGATAATGCACTACTTGTAAATGCATACCATTTAATATATTTATGACATATCAAGGTATGACGTCATCACTGTCTACCTTGGATACCAACGGTTAACTTTCATGATCTTTTTCGATTGTGTCCTTTAACTAGTTCGGACTTACGTGTTTTGGCTCCTCAGATGTGTCCGTCAGAATATGGATTTCTAAAGTAATGTTCTATGAAAATGTTCGCAGATCTGATTGAAGATCGACACTTCTTATATTTATGCAGATGCTGGAGGCACTTCTTCGAGAGAAGTAATTTGCAAATGTTATATTAATATTCCGTCAAGACAGATGACAATGAATGTAGTGGACAGCGACCACGATATTGACTGCTGGTAATTCTGCCGGTCTAATTTATATTGAGGACGGACTGACACGTTAGCAGGATATTTCACTAATCTTTGTGAATGCATATTATTATGGAGCCTTTGTACTTTATGGAGAAAGTACCATTAAATGTTGTTTGAATCATGAACAGTCTTCGACCATATTTTGATGTCACAGTTTGACTTGCAGTTTCATTAGTTATGATGTTCGGTTTTTGCATGTCTCATTTGATCAACCATTGAACCCACACATGCGCATGAATCTTCAAATGCACACCATAACAATATGTATGTATGTATAAAGAATAAAGTCATTTTTTTGCATTTAAAGTCAACAATTTTCAGACAATAAGGAGTTCTTAACAAAAAAAGTCTCTCTGAAAACCGCTTGTATCAAGATCAAATCGATGTAGCTTGCATCCAAGAAACCCACCTCAACAGCAACCTTAGATTCTCAATCAGAGGATATCAGGCTTTCTGACTTGATCGAGAAAGACGCAAAGGTGGTGTGCTAATATTTATGCGAAACATAATACCAAGTAGTGAGGTATCTGTGAACCTCAATGATCAGTCAGAAATTACAGGGGTTGATATAAAAATAAAGGACATGAGCATGCGTATCTACAATTTGTATGGCCCACCGAGCTATGACATGCAAGTATGGAAATAAAGAGCTCAGACTGCTTAGTGGTTGGAGACTTCAACAGCCACTCGGAAAGATGGGGATACTCAGGTACAGATAGCAGAGTGGAGGACTGGGAGATAGATAAATATATTCACCTTATCAACAGGCCAGGTGATAAACTTAGTTTTTACTCCAGAAGTTGGCACACCACTTCCACTCCAGACCTAGCTTTCGCTACAGGGGACATCTTTCACAAAAATAACTGTCAGGTACTTGACCAGCTAGCAAGCAGCGACCACAGACCAGTAATAAAGCTGGTAGTAAATATGGAGTATGTTCTCCAGTGTGGCCGTTGGCATATGCTAACTCTTAAAGTGATGATGATGTATACGGTGAGGTTCGTATCACTGTCCCACAGTGGGCAATTAGGCGTTGATGATGACTCACGTTAAAACACCACGCAGACAACCACTATATCACAACGAATGATGGGATGAGTAACATCTAGCGAAATACTGCACTAAGACAGCGGGTAAATATTAAAGATGATGTTTATTTACAGCTTTGGTCAGCAACCAGTTGAAAATCATAATTCATGCCCAACCTTTCCTCTGAGGCAGGTCATTTCCTATAATAACAATGTTCATAGGCAACTTTTGAAACAAATCTTCTCTCGCTTCATCATTTTTCTCTATATAGTCTGACGCTGTCTCTAAGATTTCTAGCTTGTCTAAGATTTTGCTCTTCTGGTTTCTTAACTCATGATGAGGCACGTAGGTCTAGTGGAACTAGTTGAGGTATCTTTCTATATAAGACTGGTCTAACCACCAGGGCTGTTTATTTGTATCTATGGTCACCTGTTCCACGTTGCCCCTAGCTACTGTCTATTGTCTCTGCATCTAACACAACATACCTGTTCGTCTTGTAGTCTTGACAACTTGTTAACACAATCTTGAACTGGCGACATTGTCTTTCTTGTCTTTATAATACAGACGTGTCTATCATCTATTAAAGGTAGCGTTTGAGCGTCTTGTTGGTTCGGCAAATAATTTGATACAATACTGTTACCACAGCACCAACCATTTCAGTGGCTTATTCACCAGAATCAACCATCAAACAGCGCTCACCACTACACAACTTTAATACAGCAAACTTTGCTTTCCTACGCTAAGCGCTTTCAAAATCAGACTGCCTATATTAAATTTGCCGATATTCCACTAAGATTAAAATCGTTCGCTCACTTCCTCAAAATCCTGTGCCAACATAAATCGTTCGCACTGTTCAAACTCACATAAAATCCTTAAGGGACGTAATAATAATTAATCTCCCTTTGCTAAATAAGACTATCCGCCGTGAATACTTCTCTGCCTAGAGTGTATGCAAATTTCTAAAACCTTAATTTGCGACACTCGCCAATCTACAAACCAAATCCACGATCTTTTCTTAAGGGGCGTAATAAAAGGTTTTCCTCCCTTTGCCCCAAAATCAATAAATTAAAATTTTATCTCCCATTTAGTAAGGTCCAATAGTCTGTCCCTACCGTATGCACATTTTCTAAACCAGATTTTCCTACTCAATCTTTATATTGATATTTAGACCTCAAACTCGCTGTGACACCAGGAAGCAAAACCAATGCCCTGATGGAATTACAAAAGACCTGAATGGGACAATTTTGCAGCACTGACAGACCGGTTTTGCTAATATACCAACACACGAAACAACAGTATGAAAACTATGGCTGAAAGCCTTAATAGAGCAATACTTCAAGCAAAGACCATTCCCAGAGGGGCAAGAAATAACTACAGACCCTACTGGACTGAAGAACTGCAACATGATGAAGTAACAGAAGCCAGAAACACAGCAGAGACAGAACAAACAACTGAAGCAAACATCCTGCTCAAAGCTACCACTGCAAAATACAAAATAACATTAAATCAAACAACAATAGACTGCTGGAAGTAAACAACAACAAATCTCAACCCAGATGAAGAGGCAATGAGGGGGCTAAAGAAAAAAGAAGTCACCTGGAAAAAATAGGATAAATGAAATGCTAACAGGTCTAGGCACAAAGGCAAAACAGAAGCTTCTGGCCATCCTAAACTAAAAGAGGAATAGTACCACAGGCACGGAAAGACGCTATATTGATTCCAATACCAAAGAAAGAAAAAGATCAGACAACCAAATACCTAAAGACCTCTACGGAGCTGTGTAGGAAAATTGATGGAGCGCATAATTAGTATCCGACTGATGTGGCATCTGGAATAAAAACATCTCTTAGCCCCAAAGCAAGCAGGATTCAGAAAACACAGATCCACTGAAGACCAGATCACACATATAGCTCAGAAAATTGAGGACGCCTTCCAAGAGAAAAAGCACATGCTGGTTGTTTGGGGGGAACTTAGAAAAAGCATTTGACAAAGTGTGGAAAGACGGACTGAAAGTCAAGCTGCAAAGAAGTAAGTGTGTTGGAGAATGTACAAATGGATCAGCCACTACCTTGACAATAGAACTGCCAGAGTACAACTAAAAGGACAGACAATGATACTAGAGCAGGGTGTTCTCCAAGGGGGAGTCCTGTCACCCGTGTTTTTCCTTGCGTACATAAATGAGGTATCACAGAATATTCCAAGAAGAACCCACAATGCCTCCTTTGTAGATGACATAGTCCTGTGGATCTCAGAAGAATATATCACTACACCAAGCATTCGAATGCAGCAAGCCATGACATTATTGGAGGAGTGGGCCAAAGCATGGCTAGTTAAGATAAAAGAAGGGAAAACAAAATGGTGTTTTCCCTCTCAAATAAACCACACAGCTCCAAATTAGTGCTAAATGGGGAAAATCTACATCTGGATGAAAACTCAAACTACCTAAGCATTACCTTTGATCGTCGCTTTACTTGGAAAACCCAGATTGAAAAAAAAACAGGACAAGAGCAAGGCAAAGAATGGCAATCATGACAAAACTTGCTGGCACAAGTTGAAGAGCGGATGAGAGAGTACTAAACAAGCTATACACTGGGCAAGTGAGACCAGTCCTAAAATATGGAATTGCAACATGATCAACAGCAGCCAAGTCAAACTTTGATAAAATAAATAGAACCCAAAAACCAAGCAATGAGAATCATAACAGGGGGCATGAAGTCAACAGCCATTGAAGAGTTGGAAAAGATTACATACCTCCAGCCAATGGAGGATAGAAGAGATAGCAGAGCCCAGCAACAAGCCAAGAAATTCAGGAGGCTGATAGACCACCAAATGTACCAGAGAATAAATAGGCAAGACTGAAGTGAAGCAACTTTGACTAACAACAGTCAAAACAAAGATGAGAGCAGACCACATCAATGCAATATCAACAGCTATACATATAGAAATATTACCCAAGAAACACCTGGATCCAAGCATACACAGATGGATCAGCAACAAATGCAACAGAAGATGGGGTGGAGAAGTCTTTCTCAGCTTAAGCAATGGCACACACAAAAAAAGCTGTCTGTCGCAACAGAAAAATTCTCGAGTAACTTCAGAGCAGAGGCCTTAAAAACTGCAGCAGAAGTCCTAATGACAGAAGAAAGCTCAGAGAGACAAGTAGTTATTTTCTCAGATGCAGTGTCAGTAAATGCTGAAGAATGAAAATAACGCTGAACTGGATGACCTAAGAGTAACACTTCACAATGTGTCAGCAATTCAAGAGTTGTGATACAGTGGATCCCTTGTCACTGCAACATCTCCAGAAATGAAGAGTCTGACAGTTTGGCAAAGGAAGGGGGAAAGCTACCTCAACCTGACACAAGCATGAAGAGGCCAAGAGTTTTATCAAGCACGGATACAGGAGCAAGAGGGAAGCAGAGCATCCAGGCCACAATAAAAATGATGCGTATTACCAGCTCAGCAGAAGTGAACAAGTGGTAATCTTCAGACTTTGTGCAGGTCACAACAAATTGAGATACCATCTATTCAACAAGTTAAAGATAGGAACTACTGATGAGTGTAACCGTGGCGCCGATATAATGACTGCTGAACATATACTTCAAAGGTGCCCAACATACGAGGAACAGAGAAAGCGCATGTCGCCATCACCAGTACCATTCCTGGAAAAAGCTTTACGGAGATATCAACATCCTCAAACTGACTACTGCTTTCTTTGCACATATTCAAGTTGACATCTGAGGGTGAACGAAGAAGAAAACAAGACCTTTTTAAAAAAATTACTTCAAGAACCCAGCAATGGAAGCTCAAAAGGCTGCACAAACACAAAAAAAGGGAAACTTGGAGCCTCTTTACAATATAATGAGAACTCTATCAAAGTAACAACAAGACCATAATACACTATGCAAGACAAGTTTTTCTTGTCCTTTCTCCTTGTAAGACGTATTACCATTTGTGTGTGTGTGTTTTTTTGTTTTTTCCATTCAACCGTTATGCAAGACAAGAGGGGATAAATATCTGTAAAGGGAATTAATGAGCCATAAAAGTAGAATATTGCTGAAACATGTCCCCAAATAAGGATACAAGTTTTAAAAAAAAAAAGAACTTTGATTCAAAGGTATATAATGGATATTTAAAAAGCCAGGCAGCCCATGTAAAGAAAAATTTGCACTGCTTCACAAAATCAATCCAGTAATGTCTTTTTTTTCAATCTTTTTATTGCTGTGGATGTAAATTTCATTATTAAAGCTATTAGTGCCATTTATGATGCAAATATAGAAGAATTAGAAGTTGTGGACTACAAAACAATCTAACAGTTGAGTACTAGGTAAAGATTTCTGGAAATTTGTAGATCACATAAAATTTTCATCTTACTGCAAAGCAAGCTGTGAAAATCAAATTGTACTTTAAATCAACATTTATCATTGATGGCTGAATAAAAAATCTCTGTAATGAATGTTGCAAAAACAAAGTAGGAACTACAGACCCTGCCCTTCATACAGTAACCTTAGCAATTGTTTAAGATCTGCAGTGTCAAGTTGCAATTCTGATTTTTAAAGAATAATCAGCGACCTCGTATAAAATATCTCTTCATGAAAATTGTAAGTATATAAATGTGTATATTTCTCTTTAGCTACTATTTAATATTAACATCTTTTACGAAATAAATTTTAAAATAATTAATTATTATAGCCTGTACCAGTTGCGAATAGTATTTTCTTTACTTTTAAAACAAACTGAAACTTTAGCGGCTCTGCAACACCATTCCAAACAACAGCTATCTCATTAAATTACTTGTCATATTCATACCTGTCAACCTTCTGAGACAAAAGCCTGTACGCCGGACCAAAAAAATCCTTACAAACACCAAAAAATCCTTACGCAAAAAATATAGGCCTATTAATAAATTAGGCCTATACACAATACAGTTTTAAAATGAGAAACGACACATACAAATCTATTAGCATTTGAATTAGTGTGATATAAAACATGCTAATAGTCTCATGCTGTTCTTTAGCCTACATATAAAAAACTTAGTGATCGTGAGGTATTCTTTCGATGCACAGTGTTTTGTATTATAATCAACACATGCACTTTTAGCACTTTGCAGAATTGCATTTGTGGGCTTAAAATCTGCACAGCATGTATCAATGTTAATCTTACACTCAGGGACGGATTAAGACCAACTGATGCCCTAAGCACAGCGCCCCCCCCCCCCCCCCCCCCCCGCGCTTCCATTGACAAGACATTAAGACTCAATAAATGCTGAATTTTCTTCCTGGCCAGACTCCACTGGAATTCATGCAGAAAAACGTTGGTAAGACAGGCAAACATACTGAACTCTATGTCTGACACTTTCAGTGACAGAAAAAGAAAAAAAAAGTTTTCTTTGGTATGGTGAGTGACTCACCATACATGGTGAGTGACTCACCATACATGGTGAGTGACTCACCATACCAAAGAAAACGTTTTTTTTCTTTTTACCATTCGGATTAAAGTCGAACACTGCAGATATTGAAAATTACAAAAAAATGCGACTAAAGACGACTGTGGCAGTGAAAGAGATAAGAGTTAAGGGCATGATAGCTAGAGAGAAAATTCTGTGGTCCCCCTTCCCTTGGTGCCCTAAGCACGTGCTTAATAATACATTTTTTTTTTTAATTAATGAAGATAAACAGAAATCCCGTTCAACCTCTGCTGGGTTATAATTAGGATATATATTGTTTTCAATTCCACATAATATGTACAACTGCCGACATGAGAAAGTGGCATCACATTTGAAAATAGGGATAATAAATAAATCGTAATAATAAATCCACTCAGTTTGGGAAATGAACACTATAAATCAACTGTCACACGTGTACAAACCTGCATTCTAAACCTTCTCTCAGAGCCACAAGAACCATTAGGCCTTGATAAAAGTCCTTGTGACATAATTTTCTGCCCTCATCAACTATGTTGCATTATAATTATTTTTATCCCGACTGGAATTCCGGAAGTAGGGCTAAACGAAACTAGACTTTTGGTATAAAAGAGCACGGTAAGTGTTTTTAGGTTTTTTCATGTAGTAATAATAATAATAATAAATTCTTTAAGCACCAAACACGGCGCATAAGGCAGAAACCAGTGCTCTCCAGGTTGTACGTTGTGACGCCACTCCTCTTAGCTCTTGCACATTGTTTAATCCCAACGTTCTTCCTTCTCTTATTATTGTTCTTCTGAGTGTTTCTTTTGGTCTTCCTTTTTTCCTCTTACCCTCAGGAACCCAAGTGAGCGCCTGTAGTGGTATTCTGTTGTTTTGCATTCGTAGGACATGACCGATATATGACCATCGTCTTTTCCTTATATAGTCGGAGACATATTTCTGCCTAGAGTCTTCTCTTATTTGTCGATTAGTCTTGAATTCTTTCCAACTGATGTTCATGAGTTTTCTAAGACATTTGTTCTCGAATGTATTCAGCTTGTTCTCCAATGATTTTGTTATTTTCCAACTCTCACAGCCGTATGTTAACACTGAGATAACATTTGAATTAAACAGACGAAGCTTGGTATGTATATTCTTACTTACTTACTTAGTCGTTCCTCTTCTACCGTGAGGTGTAGAGGTTTGGAAGAGAGAGCGCCAGACTATCCCATCGGCTGTCTTTTTCCTGGCCTGGTTCCATTCTAGTCCTCGGTCCTTCAAAGATTGTCTAATATTGTCCTCCCAGCGGACTCTGGGTCGTCCTGGAGGTCTGGATCCCTGGCTCTTTGTTTCCCATGCTTGTCGTGGTAGCCGATCTTCTCCCATTCTGCAGACATGGCCAAACCATCTTAGTTGGGACTGTTCTATTTGGGTCTGCAGCGGGTGGGATTTTAGGCCTTGACGTATCGTCTGGTTGCGGACCATGTCTCTTCTTGTTACTTCAACCACCTTCCTCAGATACCTCATTTCTGAGGTTTGAATCTGGCTTTTGTGGGTTGTAGTCATTGCCCATGACTCGCATCCATATGTCAAGACTGGGACATAGGTGGAGCGGTATACAGCCATCTTCGTTTTCTTACCAACCTCTTTCTTGCTGAGGAATCCTCGATTTATGGCCTGATAAAGTCTCCCAGCCGCTGCTTTTCGAGTGGCCAACTCTTCTTTGATGCCCCCCTTTCGGTCTATAATGGCTCCGAGATATTTAAAGTGGTCGACCTGCTCCAGGACCTGTTCTCCCAACTTAATCTGATGTTTTCTTTCTTCTCGTGATATCACCATGGATTTTGTTTTAGAGCCGCCTATGACCATCCCTCTCTTCTCCAGCTCTTCCTTCCAGACTTGCAGGTTGGATTGGAGATGTGTCTCTGATTTAGCAATCAGGACAACATCATCAGCAAATGCTAGCTCTGAAACACAGACCTGTCTCATCTTCCAGTACCCCACTGAATACTTTCTTGTTCTCTCCTTACATGCCTTGATGACATCGTCCATGAGGAGTATGAAAAGATAAGGTGACAGGATATCGCCTTGTCTTACACCAGTGGTGGTCCTGAACTCCTCTGACCCATAGTTTGCTGTCCTCACATAATTTCTGCAAGACTTGTAGAAGCTCTGTATAGCATGAATCAGAGGTGCTGGAATGTCCCCCCTTGCCAAACAGTCCCAAAGTTCGCTGGTATGTATATTCAATGATCGTAATTTCCAAATGTTAGATAATCTATTGAAGGCGCTAGCTGCCAAAGCAATTCTAGTATGGATTTCTCTTGTTGTGTCACCATCCTGAGTCATTTTACTGCCTAAATAATTGAAACTTTCAACTTTCTGTAGTTTTTCCCCGTTCAAGATGATATCAAAGGTCTCGTTAGACAAGTTCATAGCTTTAGTTTTAGAGGCATTTATTTGGAGACCTATTTTAACCGAGAGATGACACAAATTATTTATTGCTTCTTGGGATTGTCTTGGTGTTGAACTTAAGAATGCTACATCATCTGCGAAATCCAGGTCCCCCAGGAATTTTCCATTTGTCCATTTTATACCTAATTGTTCATTGTGGGTATAGTTTCTCATAACCCAATCAGTAGCTATTCCAAAAAGTAGTGGTGACATAATACAGCCTTGTTTCACCCCTGTTTCTACTGTAAACCATTCACTGTCGAGCCTGGTTCTGTTTCGGTAACAATAGCTTGTTTTACGATAGTGAATTGTTAACTCACTGATCAACCCTCCTATCCAATCGACCGATTCGAGGGTTTCGAGGTCAGTTATAGGAAAATATCTACACCACTAGATACTCTGGTGTATCTTTTATTCTATAATTTAACATAACATGGTACTATCCATCGAAATATACACATTCCTGATGTTTTTCTTTCGGCGTCTAAGGTGAGAAAAGAATTTCACCTCCATCTTGGAAGGGTAGATAACTTTCACTTAACGCAAGTAGCTGGTGAGGCGGTCAAGATCAAGGCACTAGATGAAGACAAAATTATAACCATCCTTGAACCTGTGTTAGGCAAAAAGGCGATAGCCAAAATTTCAAAAATCCATTTTGGCATAATCTTACTTACTTACTTAGTCGTTCCCCTTCTACCGTGAGGTGTAGAGGTTTGGAAGAGAGAGTGCCAGACTATTCTATCAGCTGTCTTCCTCCTGGCCTGGTTCCATTCTAGTCCTCGGTCCTTCAAAGATTGTCTAATGTTGTCCTCCCAGCGGACTCTGGGTCGTCTTGGAGGTCTGGATCCCTGGCTCTTTCATGCTTGTCGTGGTAGCCGATCTTCTCCCATTCTGCAGACATGGCCAAACCATCTTAGTTGGGACTGTTCTATTTGGGTCTGCAGCGGGTGGGATTTTAGGCCTTGACGTATCGTCTGGTTGCGGACCATGTCTCTTCTTGTTACTTCAACCACCTTCCTCAGATACCTCATTTCTGAGGTTTGGATCTGGCTTTTGTGGGTTGTAGTCATTGCCCATGACTCGCATCCATATGTCAAGACTGGGACATAGGTGGAGCGGTATACCGCTATCTTCGTTTTCTTACCAACCTCTTTCTTGCTGAGGAATCCTCGATTTATGGCCTGATAAAGTCTCCCAGCCGCTGCTTTTCGAGTGGCCAACTCTTCTTTGATGCCCCCCTTTCAGTCTATAATAGCTCCGAGATATTTAAAGTGGTCGACCTGCTCCAGGACCTGTTCTCCCAACTTAATCTGATGGCATAATCATTACCCCAAATCAGAGTGACAGAATAAAAGAGATGTTAGAGGAACTAAAAGTAGAAGCCAAAACAGTGACTCTTGCACACAACATAAACGTGAAGATAGAGCTAGCAAAAGAGACAAGCAGATGTGTTATTAAAGGTATAAACACAACCCTGTCAAGCGAGGAAGTTAAAAACAACCTCGCAAAACACAACCCAGACATGAAGCTGGTACATGTAGACAGAATTACAGTGAGAGGGAGTATTGTAACCCCAGTGATAGTAATAACAACAGAAGGGAGGGAACCCCACAAGACACTGCTATATGGGAAAATTAAAAAGAATACAGAAGCTTACATTCCCCCTGTGCTTCAGTGCTCCAACTGCATGAAGTTTGGCCATGGTCGACACAGTTGCATGGGTAAGGCAGTTTGTAGGTTTTGTGCTGGGGCTCACCCTTTTACGCAGTGTGAAAAGGCTAAGGCAGATACTGACTATAAAAAGGGCAACAAAAACAGAAAATGTATAAATTGCAAAGGGAACCACAGCGCCAGATTCCAGGGCTGCCCAGTATATCAGCAGAACAAAAAAGCACTGAAGGAATCTATAACAACCAAAACCCCTTTCAAAACAGTAATTAAAGAAATAAAAGAAAACACCAAAAACACAAACAGTAAAGTTGCAGAAGAAATCAAGTCTGTAAAAGAAGAAATTAAAACGCAGCTGTCAAAAGAAAAAGACCAGAAAGTAACTAACAAAACAAAAGAAAACAGTCAGCCAGACAGTTCAGCTACAACATTGGAAAATGTGAATGCGCTGAAAAGTGCAGAGGCATTGCTTCAAGAAGTGAAAGCCATACAGCACCAAATTTCCCAGGATGTAGCTAAACTGACTGTACTGAAAGAAGAAAATGAAATAATACTAGTCAAACTGAATTAAAAGAGGAAAATGAAGTAGTACTAAAAAGAATGGAAAGTGAAAGACAGGAGATTAACCTAGGGAGAGATGTGAATGTAGTATTGGATGAAAATAGGAAAGTGGTCAAAAAGAACATAATACAACAGGAAAACAAAAGCAACCTAGAAGAAACTATCAAAGAACAAGTTGAGGTACTTTTACTATACTTAGTGAAACAAATTAGGTACAAAATGACAAGTCTGAATGAGGAATTTCTTGAAAACATTGTTGATAATGGGCCCACGAGTACAGGAAATACAGAATAAGAGCAAATTTGATAGTTTAACCAAAATAAAAGGGATACTAGATGATGTTAAAGTTCAACTTAGAAGGATTTAGAATTATACAGTGGAATTGTAAGGGTTTATACAGTGGAATTGTAGGGGTATCAAAAAGAATTTTGCACCCCTACTAGCAGAGACAGGAGGATCTACCGCTATATATGCTCTTCAAGAGACCCATTTAAACCCAAATAGTAGATATAGTTGTAAGGGCTTTAAGATACTTAGGCACGATAGGAAAGAAGGTAGAGGAGGGGGTGTCGCAGTCTTAGTTAGTGAAACGTTCAAAATTATAGACTGAGCAGTATTTGATACAACCAACATAGAAGGAATCCAGGTAACTATAGCAGCAGAACCAAACAATCTAACAATATTAAATATATACGCTAAAGATGGCACAATTAAAGATGAAGAAATACTAGCCATAAGCACCAGACTAGGCCCCAAAACAGTCATAGTAGGCGATTTTAATTCCCATCATTATGCTTGGGGTGGACAACATGCAGACAATGCAGGAAAACGCCTACTTGACTTTATAGAAAACAATGACCTGCTAATACTAAATGATGGAACTGCAACTAGAATTAATCCACAAGGTAACAGGGCAGACTCAGCAATAGACATAAGTATAGCAACTAACAACCTAGCGAATGTAAATTGGGAAGTGTTACAAGACACAAACTCGGATCATCTGCCCATTGTAATAACCATGCATGAAAAAGTCATTCCAAACCCAGAACCAGACAAACCGACTCTCAACTATAAAAAATCAAACTGGGAAGCCTTCCAATCAGACCTGGAGGTGATGGAATATAAAGACATGGAAACAGATGATACTGACTTGTGGGCAGAAACACTGACCAATGAAATTCTGAAAATAGCAATAAAATATATACCAAATAAAAATATGCCACAGCACCTAAAACCAATAAATAACATTAATAAAAAATAGAAAAACTCAGTGGAATAAAGAACCAGTTGCCTGGTGGAATAAAAGCTGTGCAGAAATCCATGAGAGAAGAAAAAGAGCCTTACAAAAATATAGAAATAACAGAACAGAAGAAAACTATGATGAGTATAAACATATTAGGAATGAATCTAACAGAATAATATTTAAAGCCAAAGAAACTAACTGGAAGGAGTTTTGTCAGTCACTTAAACCTAGCACCCAAATTAAAGAAGTATGGAAAAAGCTTAAGGCAATCAAAGGGAACAGTAAGAAAACAATAATGCCAACAATCAAACTACCAAAGAGAGCAGAAACAGATAAAGAAAAAGCTAATGCCCTTGCTGAGTATTTCTATAAAGTCAGTGCAAAAAGTAGTCTTGGACAGGAAGAAAATGACAGAAAAGAAAGACATAGAATACAGTTTTCAAAAGAACTACCAGATCAGATAGATGAAACAAACTATTTAGATGCTGATATAACAGAGGAAGAAGTAACTAGTGCAATAAATGAGAAATCTAATACTGCCTCAGGGCATGATATACTTAGTTATGAAATCCTTAAGATTAAGAAAGTACCCAAAAAAACTATAAACAAAATAACTTCTCTCTATAACAAAATCTGGAGCTTAGGAAAGATACCAAAAGCATGGAAAGTAGCTATGATAGTACCCATCCTAAAACCCAATAAGGAAGCCCATGATGTAAGTTCATATAGGCCTATTAACCTTAACATCACAACTAGGTAAAATACTGGAAACTGTTGTGAATAAAAGAGTTAAATTCTACCTAGAAAAAAACCAGTTATATAGCCCAAACCAGTCAGGGTTTAGAGCAGACAGAAGTACAGTAGACCAGCTTGTAAGATTAGAACATGATGTAAAGCTAGGGTTCAAGAGGAAAGAGAAAACAGTGGCAGTCTTTCTAGATGTAGCTAGAGCATATGATGAATGCTGGCGAGATGGAGCTCTTTACAAAATGAAAAAGATTGGCATTACTGGTAAAACCTATAGTTATCTAGAAAACTTTTTACAGGACAGGTATTTTGCTGTACAGGTGAATAATGATAGGTCAGAAATATATGAACAACAGAATGGGATTCCTCAGGGATCAGTGATTTCTCCTTCAATTTTCACTGTAGCTGTTAATGATTTAGCAGATGAATTTAATGACATTAAGAATGCAGTATCACAATTTGCAGATGACTGTGCCATTTGGCGATCTGGAAAAAACGTGGACCATGTTTACCAAAAACTACAAAAACAAATAGACAAAGTTTCAGAGTGGATGAAAAGTTGGGGCTTCCAAATTAATGTAAACAAAACAGTAGGTATGATATTCAGCAAAGGAAATTTAAAAAAATAAAACAAAATCAATGTCAGAATATATGTACATCCTTAACAACAAGATTTCTGGGCATAACTTTAGATAAACAACTCAATTATAATAAACATATAGACAATTTAGTAGAAAGCTGTAGGGGACCCCTAAATATACTAAGGATAGTAAAAGGTAATGGATGGGGGGGGCCAGCAATAAAATAATGCTTATGTTCTACAAGTCTTTCATCAGGGGGAAACTGGATTATGCCAGCATAGTCTATGACTCAGCTGCAGCTTCTAACAAAGCAAAACTGGACAGGATTCAAAATGCAGCCATGAGAACCATTACAGGTGCATTTATATCAACACCAGTAGAAGCGCTAGAAGTAGCTCTTGGCATACCACCCCTTGATCTAAGACGGAAAGAACTAAGATTAAATTATTGGAGTAAAGTAGCACAAGAAGTGACCCACCCAGCACATAAAGCATTTGTCAAAAACCAACCAAGTGTATGGGACGTCCCCTTAAACAAAGATAGATATCCAACAGGGTGGAGAACTATAGAAGATCTAATGCAGCTCAAAGAACTATCAAACACAATTAAAAATAGTAATAAATATAGAAGCAAAATACCACCCTGGGAACTAAAAACACCAATCATAGACTACTCACTTACTGAAAAGATCAAACAAAACATAGAAGATAAGGAAGCCAAAATGATATGTAGAAAGGTCATAGATCAACTAACTAAACAAAGTCTGGCCGCCTACACTGATGGATCCAAGGGCGATAGTGGGCAACTAGGTGCAGGAGTTGTAATACCGCAATGGTGAATTGAAAAAAGCTACAGTATAACTGAAGGGGCTTCAATTTTTACCGCAGAAATGGTAGCAATTTTAAAAAGTTTAGAAATAATTGAAGATAACCCACCAGAAGCTGTTACGATATTTACAGACTCACTATTATCACTACAAGCACTAGAACACCCAGGCAAATGTAGCCGGCCAGACATAAAGGAAGAAATTCTAGCAATTAATACATCACTAGGGAACAGAGGATGTAGTGTGAGGCTAGTGTGGGTTCCAGCACACATAGGTATAGCTGGTAACGAGTTGGCAGACAAGAACGCCAAGAATGGAAGAATGAGTAAAAACAATATAAGAGCAGGACTGCGAAAGTTGGAGATCAAGAGCCAAGTGAAGCTAACTATAAATGAGGAATGGAAGACAACATGGAAGAACAGTAGAAAAGGCAGACACGCATTCAAACTGCTGAAAGAACCAACAACGACGTGCCAGGTCAGAGAAGAATTAAAGATACCATCGAACAGAAAACTGTGGCGTCTCCGTCTCGGTGCAGCATACTTTATGATAGAGGAACCTCACTGCCAAGAATGTCAGGAAGAGAATGACATAGACCACTACCTGATCCACTGTAAAAAGTACGAACAACAAAGGCTAGAATTAAAAACTTACTATAGAAGTCACAATATAGGCATGACAGGTGATAAGGTTTTAAGAATAGATGCCCCAGGAGATGCCCAATCAATACTTAAAAGGTATATACATAAAACAAAGGAAAACATATAAGGTTAGTACTTCAGAAAAGACATTCAACCAAATAGAAATTATGCAACAAAAATTAATCGTTAACAAAAATAAAACCAGAAAAATTAGCAAACCCATTAACTACTCACAGGATAAGGAAAGGCAAAGAGATTATAAAAAAAAACAAAACAAAAAACTAAAACAAATTAAAACCAAGTGCAAAGGACAATAGCTATCTATATACAATACAAAAAACTGAAAATAAAATGACAAATACTAATATAAATTAAAACCAGCAACTGCAAAAGACAATAGTTATTTAAACTTAATACAAAATTAGTAAATAAAATGACACTAAATACCCCAATTATAACCAGTTTTCAGGTTGAACAGGGTAGACCAAGATGGAATGAGAAGAGGCAATAATGGTCAGTTGTTAAGTGCCCGCTCTCCACCCATCTCCGTTACAAAACAACAACAAAAACTTTTAGGTTTTTTATTTATTTATGATAAATCAACTAACCAAACAAACTCTGGCTGTTTACACTGATGGATCCAAGGGCGATAGTGGACACCTAGGTGCAGGAGTAGTGATACCGCAGTGGGGAATTAAGAAGAGTTACAGTGTAACTGGAGGGGCTTTGATTTTTACCGCAGAGATGGTAACAATTCTAAAAAGTTTAAAAATAATCGAAGATAATCCGCCAGAAGCAGTAACGATTTTTACAGACTCACTGTCATCACTACAAGCACTAGAACGCCCAGGTAAGTGCAGCCGGCCAGACATAAAGGAAGAAATTCTAGCAATTAATACATCACTAGGAAACGGATGATGCAGGGTGAGGCTAGTGTGGGTTCCAGCACACATAGGTATAGCTGATAGTGATTTGGCAGACCAGTCTGCCAAATATGGAAGAATAAGTAAAAACAGTATAAGTGCAGGACTTGGAATATCGGAGATTAAGAGCCAAGTGAAGCTAACCATAAACGAGGAATGGAAAACAACATGGAAGGACAGTAGTAAAGGCAGACACACATTCAAACTTCTAAAAGAACCAACAAGGATGTGCCAGGTCAGAGAAGAATTAAAGATACCATCGAACAAAAAGCTGTGGTGTCTCAGTGCAGCGTACTTTATGATAGAGGAACCACACTGCCAAGAATGTCAGGAAGAAAATGACATAGACCACTACCTGATGTGAGAACCACTGTAAAAAGTACAAACAACAAAGGCTTGAATTAAAAACTTACTATAGAAATCGCAATATAGACATGACAGGGAATCATGTTTTAAGTATAGATGACCCAGGGGAAGCCCAATCAATGCTTAAACGATATATACATAAAACAAAGGGAAACATATAAGGTTAGTACTTCAGAAAAGACATTCAACCAAATAGAAATTAAGCAACAAAAACTAACAAATCATTAAAAAAAAAAAAAAAAAAAAATTAGCAATCTTACTATCTACTCATAGAACAAGGAAAGACAACGAGGTTCACAAAAAAAACCCCAACTCAAAAAGAACACATACTAATACAAATTAAAACCAAGTGCAAATGACAATAGTTATCTATAAACAATACAAAACTGAAAATAAAATGACAAATACTAATATAAATTAAAACCAGCAACTGCAAAAGACAATAGTTATTTAAATTTAATACAAAATTAGTAAATAAAATGACACTAAATACCCCAATTATAACCAATTTTCAGGTTGAACAGGGTAGACCAAGATGGAACGAGAAGAGGCAATAACGGGCAGCTGTTAAGTGCCTGCTCTCCACCCATCACCTTTTCAAAACAACAACAACAACAATTTTAGGTTTTTAAATCAATCCCCAGACCACAAGTCTTTTGTATTTGGACATGTGCCCTAATATAGGTAAAATCGCAATGACGTTTGCTGAAAGCTCCGCATGTATTTTCGTACCATTTAGAGTTAGGGTCAACACTAACCCCAATCCTAACCCTAAATGTAAATGGTATGAAAATACATGCGGAGCGTTCAGCGAAAGTCATTGCGATTTTACCCTAATATAACTGACGGACTTTGTGTCTGGGTTGAACTGTTAAACAAAGCGCCTTGCCGAAACGCGGCAAAACTCCTCTTTAAAAAAATTGTCCAAGTACTTGACTGCTGAGATTGAGTGGGAGAGGGGGGGGGGGGGGAAGAATAAAATTAAAACACGTAAATTGGGAATGGCATAGCCTAAAGGTCAACGAAGGCATGTATATCTGCATTGCAATGTGTCAAGTTTTTAACCATCTTTCAAAACTAGTTTGCTGTTGCTATCCACACCGTGTACGAATAACTTGGAAGAGGCTCCCAGGCTATTCGTACAACCGTACATGTACTCGTAGAATACCCTCAGTTTCCCAAATATATACACTGTACATTTATCTTTTTAAAAAAAAATAAGACTGTCCTAACACTTGTTTTGACATGCACTTAGAACTTTGCCAGAGAGACAGTCCAATAGACGGAATAACTAACAAAACTTAGGTTTTTCAAGTTGGGCACTGGGATTTAACATCAGTTAAATTATCCTAAGCTATTTATAGTTAGAAGTCAGGTCATGTACGAGTAGCCTGTACATGTTAATATTATCAGTCTATTGTTTAATTAAGCATTAATGCTTTGCCACTCTAATGGGCATGCAGTTCTTTATTTACAAATGATCCACGGTGGGCCATGATCCAGAGCTGCACATTTTCTGAGGTACAAAATTCATAATCAAAACAAGTCTTTCTTTTAACAGCTACAAGTCAGCGATTCTGTTGTCTGAAATGTCTGAACAAAGAATCATTAAAGTAATTCAGGATGTGTGGATGCTTTGAAAGGTGATATATGGGACCTCAAGACGCAGCAATAGAGACCGCAGTCAGCGACTCATAGCTTGACTGCCTGCGTCAGGACCAGCGAACCAGAGCTGGTCAAGACCGCACTCCACCTCCACGTGGTGGTCCTGGAAACAGTCTGCAGCTGTGCAGTCTGGCTGAGCGAGTGTGGATCGAAATGGGAAGGCAAACCCGGTCCTAAAAAATGCCGTGCAGAAGTCGGATGTGTCGACCGAAAGGTGCAGATATCACAGCTTAGGCGTAAACAGACACAACGCAACCACCGTCCTTTTCAGGACGAACGAAGAAGAAGAAGAAGAAAGGTGATATATTGTTTAGCCCACTAAGGATGAGGTTCTTTTGATGCCAGCTTTTTTGTTTAATACTGTCAGAAAAAATAAAATAGATGAGTTCATTTAGACCAGTGTCTTCCAAATTAGGCAGGGGCATTATCTAGAGGGAGCACCAAGAGATGGGGGGAGGGGGGGGGGGGGCGGGCGGGCGGTTGCGATGGAGGTAGACCACTTTGAGAGTGTTGTTTGCTTATTTATGATTGACTACCTGGCAAGAAATTTCTGATCGCTATTCTGCACTATTGACAATGGTTCATGTATTAAATGTTATTGTTTTGAATTTAAATGTTTTTATCTTCCTTAGTGGGTCATGCAGACTGCTATCCCGAAGAATGTTTTTTATAAGGTAGAGTAGATGGACACTGGGAATGAGTTTAGGGAATCAAGGGGTGGTGGGCCGAAAAATTTGTGAACTACTGATTTAGACCAATGGTTCTTATCCTGGGAACTGAGAGGCTTAGTGACAGATTGTAATTTGCCCCAAGGAAGACTGAGCGATCTCATCTCCATAGCTAATAAAGAGTTATTAATTCCCAAAAACATGACAAATTGGAACACTGTAAACTTGAAATAACTTGACAGTATATCTGTAGCATAGACTGGAAAATTTATTTAGTATAAACTTGAAAAACATGTAAATGAAAAATTGCACAAATGCATTGTTTACTGTAATTCAGCTCACTAAGTAGTGTTGTGAAGTGTCTATACAGTGTATCGCTGTACCACTATTATTTTCCTTAACTGTATGGAGGAAGCTTTTAATCTAGTACGCACATTCTCAAACAGTCTGATTTTTAAGCTTCAGTACACTTACTAAATGTATGAAGCTCTAGAACAGCCTTGACTTAACAAATCTTTTGAAATTGAGAAATTGTATGTATTTGGTCGTTCTAAAATTACAGCTGGGCAAAAAAAAAAAAAAAATATTGATAATCTACAGCCTTGACTAAATAAAATCTGTAGAATTTGAAATTGAGACATTTTTTATTTGGTAATTGTAAAATTACGGCTGGTAAAAAAAAAAAATACTGATAATCTTAACACTATTGTGGTCTTTTGAACCTTTAAACAACCATCAGCATTAAAACCAAAGCAAGAAATAAGCTGGATCTTACTGATGGCCTGCAATGTGTACAAGCAGTCGCACAAAACTCAAATCTCAAAGCTGATCAAGAAGAAGCAGCACCACCCATCACACCAAGAATTTAATTTTTAATGTATGACTTGTTAGGTGTCTGATAAAGATGATGTGTCCATCAGATATAATTTCATGTCTGATAAAGATGATGTGTCCATCAGATATAATTTCATGTCTGATAAAGATGATGTGTCCATCAGATATAATTTCATGTCTGATAAAGATGATGTGTCCATCAGATATAATTTCATGTCTGATAAAGATGATGTGTCCATCAGATATAATTTCATGTCTGATAAAGATGATGTGTCCATCAGATATAATTTCATGTCCGATAAAGATGATGTGTCCATCAGATATAATTTCATGTCTGATAAAGATGATGTGTCCATCAGATATAATTTCATGTCTGATAAAGATGATGTGTCCATCAGATATAATTTCATGTCTGATAAAGATGATGTGTCCATCAGATATAATTTCATGTCTGATAAAGATGATGATGTGTACATCAGATATAATTTCATGTCTGATAAAGATGATGATGTGTCCATCAGATATAATTTCATGTCTGATAAAGATGATGTGTCCATCAAATATAATTTCATGTCTGATAAAGATGATGTGTCCATCAGATATAATTTCATGTCTGATAAAGATGATGTGTCCATCAGATATAATTTCATGTCTGATAAAGATGATGTGTCCATCAGATATAATTTCATGTCTGATAAAGATGATGTGTCCATCAGATATAATTTCATGTCCGTTAGTTCATTCATTCATTTGAATCCCAGGGATTTGAGTTTTCACTCTTTACCCTTTGCAGCATTTGGGAATATGTTTTTGGGCTTTCTTGCTGCCCCAGAGGACTTTCCCAACTTAACAGGCTCACCATTGGTGAAGGTCACACCAGACCCACTAATTGGCGGGTAATAGAATGCCATGAGTTGGATGGTTCTCCACCCTAGAGGAGGTCTCACGCCCATTAGTTCAATGTGTCTGTGAAATGTAGATTTATTGTTGTTCCATCAGCTTCATTTTTCCAATTTTTTTTTTCATTTGTAATGGAAGAGAGTAGCTCTTGACTTTATTGTGTGTCAAGAATAGTTTGGAAGATTATATAGTTCATAGTGGTCAAGCACCTCTATTGCACAGGGAGCCTCATTAGTATTGTGTTTATAAGTTCTGGGAAAATCAAATGGGATGTTATATGTGATCCCATTGGCTGGTTTTATTGGCATAATTAGGTTGGTAGTGTGTGTCCACCTTGTCTTGATAGTGTTAATGGATACGTGAGCAGAACTTATGTGATTTTTGGCAGGCAAGAGCATGGTTAGCTTTAGGAATTCAGTGGGTTGCTAGCTTTTGAGATGGAAGGATCGTGTGATGGATTTCAGAAGTAGTTTCTGTCTTCAGTATACATCATGGAAAGAAAGGACATTAATTTTCAGACATGGAATATCATTGAGTCTCACCAGCATAGTTGTTCTAACGTGTTCTTCCATGAATGTAACAGTGCTCTGACCAAGTGCTGCAGTATTAAATCATCGCAAAGGTAAAGGATCCTGTTACATGCCCATTGAAGCAAATTGGGAATATCGTGTTAGGCCCATATTTTCTTGACCATCATTCAGCATCACGCTGGCCGCCATAACCTTCCCAGAGTTGCTCTGGTACCCAATTCATGAGGCTGGGTCGACCTCGGAGCCGTTTGTGGTCTAAAAAATCCCACCTCAACTGGGGATTGAACCATGGACCACCGAGCTAGGAAGCCAGTGCACTAACCACTGTGCTCCTGCGGCTCCCCATTAAATCATCTGGAGATGGAATATTACATTGAAATTCTGTTTTCAGTTAATGAATGCAGAGAGAAACTAATCATGTGGCTGTTATTTTACAACGTCCAATATCCCTAAGCTGAATGAGCCAAAGATCAGGGTTTGGTCATACATAACTACATCTTGACAGCTAGATCAATAGGTAAAAATACCAAAAAGGTTAAAAATAAAACCACTGGTTTAAACTGTTTTAACTGTCAGGTATACAAGCAACTCCAGGTTGCTGATTCAGATATCAGCATAGTAGTAGTTGTCCCATTCCTTCATCAGATCTGTGATGATCACATTAACTATAGTTTCTATGGAAAGACATCCTTTAAGAAATCAGATCTTGCAAAGTATGATACCTCTACAAAAAGAGCAAGAAAAACTGGCATGATGAAGTATGTTAGGTTCAGTTGTAACATGTCCACACTAATAGTTCAGGTGGACACTTATCATGTGATAGTGAACTGCCTGTGTTTGGCGCTGGATAAGCTGATGTTTATTTGTTGTTGTTGTTATTATTGATCAGAATCAATGCCATTGCATTCTGGGTAAACCCATAAGTGCTCAGTCTCCCTCAGAAAATGTCCAAAGGTATGAATGCTAATTGTTCCTGTTGCGAGCTGGTTGTATATACACCAGATGCATCTTCTCATACATCCATCCCTGCTGGTCTTACGTTTGATGCCAAATTCCAGTAAACTTAGCCTTCATGATTCATCAATTGCAGTTTCATTCTCTAATAGGCAATCATTAATTGTCCTCAGTATCTCTCCCTTTTCCATATCCAATGCACCTTCTATGGGTGCTCTTGAAGCTAGTCTGTCGGCTCTTTCATTGCCGTGTTCCACTGCATGACCAGGGCAGTAGATCCACACCAGTTCCTGAAGATTCGAGGCTTCAATGGTGGTTTTCCATTCATGCCGTAGCCATCCATTTTGGACCTTCAGAGGATACCAGCGCCCATATCAATAAAGACGTGGAATAGCAAGGAATCAAATTGAAAATAGATGGTCAGGAATGGCAAGTCTAGAATTTATGATGTTTATTTCCATTAGCAACTTTAACACAAAGATATGTCATAGCTGGTACCAAAATATTACATGGTGTGTACAGATTTGATCTAGTTGCAGACAACCCAGGAGCTGTGGGGATCTGTTTTAGAAACACCGAACTCTCTAAATATCTGTCTTGATGAAATCATGTCTGTTTTTAGGTTAAAGAGTATTTGGAATAAGTGCATCCTGTACGTAACTTTCTCTGTGCCAGATTGCCTGCTTCGTGCAGCTCCATTAACAAAACAGTGGAAATTCAAACAAAATATTTTACCAAATGTTAACTTCAGTAAAAAAGATTGTGTTCCTATCTCATGCAGTTCACGATTATAGTGAAGTTTCATAAGCTAGCTTATGAGTTTTCACAGAGACCACATTAAAAAAACCTTAAAAAGAGTTGAAAAATGTATTGAAGTGAATGGACATTGCTTTGAACAACTGATTGTAGATAATTCTTGTTTAATTATTATGCAATAAATTGTACCACTAACTGCCCTGTTATATCTGGACCATCCTGTACATATGACATCGTTGACTGAACTGTTTAGAAAAAAAAGAAGCCTGTCATATGAATTTTATGAGAAGATGAACCTAGCTCCTGGGACAGGAAATATTTTAAAATAAACTTTTATTTGAGATAGTGGGGCAAAGTCTACAGACAGGGGGTATGATGTGCTGGTGTTGTGGGTAGTGGGTTTCCCCCCTTGCTTCACCCTAGGCCTAGTGAATTCTGTTCATGAAAGGAGCGACCATTGCGGTGTTAGTCTCTTGGCCTAGCAAAACCTCTCATACCCCAAGATCGTTGTGCGTGGTGAAGAGCCACACCCTCCTCGAGGTAGTCCTGGTAACTGAGGGTGCGAATCCTCAGGCTAAACACAACGGATCTAGAGGAGCAAACCTCGATAATAAAACCGGTGCACTACACCGTACACGCCCTCTGTGGGTGGGAAGGAGCCAGATGGATACTGAACAAGTCTTGGGAGTGGGAACGAGTGTGGACTGCTCCCTGAAGATCGGAACCCATCGTACAGGCACAGAGACTCAGGACGTGACGATCCTATTGCCTTCAACTCTTGGTCACATGCCTAGAGCCTCGGAGAACTCGGCGTAACCAGCAGGCAATTTGGTGGCGGGGAAAGAGCACTGTGAGCCCTACCTTGGCTACGTATCACAAGGAGACGCAGAAACACCCCCTTTATCTCCCCCAGAGCTGGCACAGTACACTTCTGGCTTCTACCCGGGGCGTTAGGAAATCCACAGGCACCCCAGCATCACAATGCAAAGAAGATGACAAAGTTGGAATTTACTAACTCAAACCTGGCAGAGCAAGTCCTCCAACAGATGCGGCCGATGCTGGGCCCACTGGCGCGTGGACACGTCCCGATCCCCATCGAGACTTGCCCGGGGAGCCCACCCCGGCTCAAAAAAGCAGAGAAGGCCACTCTCCAAACCTCCGATGTCTTGCGGGCAGTGTTAGGATGTGCAAGAACATGGACAGGAAGACTCCACAACTTCCCCACTGAAGACACGCCCACGGCGACCGTTGCCTCAATTGGCTGTGTGTGGTGTACCCGGAAACGGGGCCTCCCAGTACTGAGACACAGTTAAGTCCCCGATGTCACTTATCGGTGCAGAGTTGAGAGAGATGGCTGAGCATCACAATCCCCCCTGTGTTGCAGCATGATGAGAACCCAGAATTGCACACTGAGCTTGGGGGGATCACTTGGGCACCAGACTTAATACTGGCTCTTGACTGGATGGCCGCATGCAGGAGATTTCTACAATGGGGGGTTGGCAGGTGGTGGGTATCTGGAAGTGGCTCTGTGCAGGACGTGAGGATTCCTTGGGTGAGCCCAGAACCAGAGCACAGCATTGTGCAAGCTCTGCATAGTTGGAGAGCCCCCTGGATGACGGGGAATGCACAGTGTGCTACCCCACCTATCCCCAACTGCTAACTTAGAACCAGAAGTGGGGTCCTCTGTATGCGTGCCAGGCCAGGATAAAATGCCTGGGAAAGAGACTGGAGCTCAGAACTCCCTAACTCAAAGTTGCAGGATGGCAGGAAAGACAGGGCTATTTTGAAGATAATGCAACCATATTTTCACCATACGAGCTCGGACGCCGCCTCGGTAAACAAGGTCCGCGCAGAGCAGTGACACCCCCAGGCTGCTTGCGAATAGTCTACTACTGGGAACATAAACAGATTAGGGATGAGCCCACTCTCCCGTTGAACAGGTGCTAAAGTCATAGATACTGGGCCAGAAGGCGCACCGGAAACCACAGTATCACGCAACTCGCTTTTTTTTTCTATGGAGAGTACACCGTCAAATAAATCTCGTACTGGTGCTCGCCCTGTGGAGCTCCACCAGGCAGGTGCAGTGCCGGGCTCTGAGCCTCGACAGAGCCCACCCTCAGCTACTGGAGGACCCTCTAGACCGTCTTGTGGAGTCAGCAGACGGCGGAGGAGAACTACTGACCAAAACAAAACAGAAAAAGAGAAACCCAGAGTGCCACTTGTCATGATGCACTGGAATGCAGAGGGAGTGAACAGCAAGCAGGCTGGATACAGCAAAAAGACAGAGCTGGAAAACATCTTGTATGAGAAGCAAGTCAGTGTTTGCTGTATCCAAGAGACTCACTTGAAAGCAGATCAAACCTTTAAAATAAGGGGATATCAATGCTTCAGATCCGACAGAAAAGATAGACGAAAAGGAGGAGTACTTACTCTTGTAAGGAATAACATTCCTGCACACGAAAGGAAAACCTTCATGGATGGAGCAGAATATCAGCTGTTGCAGATAAAGGTAGACAAGATGGAAATAGAACTCCTGAACTATTACTGTCCGAACAACAAACCCCTGAGTCTCAGCTCTATACAGGTACCAGCCACCAACTTTATAGCAGTTGGAGACTTTAATAGCCACTCCCAGAGCTGGGGCTATAACCATCTGGATCACAGAGGTGAAGAGGTTGAAACTTGGCAAGATGATCACTCCCTAATCCTAGTCAATAATGCCACAGATACTCCTACCTTCTACTCCAGAGGATGGCACACAACTTCAACACCAGATCTTGCCTTCTCCACACCAGATATAGCTGGATCTATTAGTAGAGAAGTAGGAGACCAACTAGGGGGAAGCGACCATCGCCCAATCTTTCTTACTGTCCAGAGTGCAACTCTCAGTACAGGCCCAGCCATTACAAGATGGAACTACAAAAAAGCCAACTGGGGTTTATTCAGGCATCAGGTGAACACGCTGCTGTCTACCCTCAAGGTACAGAACAGAGACATTAATGAGTGGTAAAAGACTTCAACAGATGCATACTACAAGCTGCAAAAGAAACCATTCCCAAAGGATGCCGGCGTAACTACATACCATACTGGTCCAGCACACTCCAAGAACGTCAGGAAGCTATGGACAGGGCTAGAAAGGACGCAGAGTCTCAGCCTTCACTTGAAACTCACAACAAATGGAAAAAGGCTGTAGCAGAGTTTCAGAGAACAAAGCTAGAAGAAAAACGGAAAAGCTGGAGAACTAAAACGGCATCGCTGAACCTTGAGAAAGACGGCAGGAAACTTTGGAGATTAGTCAAGTCTCTAAATGAAGAGCGTTCCTCACCTAGGCAGACTATCACATTGGATGAAGGTGGCAAACTTTTCAGAGGAAAACAAGCTGCAGACTTGTTTGCTAGAAGATACAGTTCAGAAAGCAACTTACCCATTAACATAGATCATCAGAGAGAGATAAGAAAAGAAATACTGGCAACCATGGGACAGACAGATACTCCTGCCCCAATGAGGGAACCCATCACACTAGGAGAACTACAGAAGGCTATTTCCAAGCTTAAGTTTCAAAAGTCACCCGGCCCAGACAAAATCAGCAACGAAATGCTAGTAAATCTGAGCTCAGCAGCAAAGACAAAACTGCTTGAGATATTCAACCACAGCTGGTTGAAAGGAACGGTACCCCAAGTATGGAGAGAAGCCATCACAATACCCATACTAAAGAAAGGGAAATGTAAGACCGAGGCTGCAAGTTACCGGCCAATCAGTCTCACAAGCTGTGTTGGGAAGACTATGGAGCGAATAGTCAACCACAGATTGAAATGGTATTTAGAGTCTGAGCAGATCCTGGTGCCGGAACAAGCTGGATTTAGAGAATGCTACAGTATAGAAGACCAAGTTACTTACTTGTCTCAAGCAATAGAAGATGCCTTCCAGGAGAAGAAAAAGGTCCTAACGATCTGGGTCGACTTCAAGCAGGCCTTTGACAAGGTGTGGAAAGATGGCCTCATTGCAAAACTTAGGAGAAGTGGAATCCAAGGCAACATGATGAAATGGATCCAGTCATACTTGCATAACAGGAGAACTAGAGTCACTCTTGACGGTCTGCAGAGCAGAAAAGTGTTGCTCCATCAGGGGGTACCTCAAGGAGGAGTAATTTCCCCAACACTCTTCCTTGTTTACATCAATGACCTGGTGAAAGATCTCCCTGCAGGAGTTAAAGCTGCCTTATATGCAGATGACCTAGTACTCTGGTGCGCTGATGAAAATGTCACCACAGCAAATTATAGAATGCAGCGGGCAGCAGACATGCTAGTGTCATGGGCAGAGAAATGGCTTATCACAATAAACACAGACAAAACCTCCACAACACTGTTCTCCCTCGCCCCCAAGGACAAATCAGCTAACATACACCTAGGGACAACCGTGATCAAGGAAGAAAGCTACCCCACCTATCTTGGGGTGACATTTGACCAAAGGCTTACATGGAATAAGCATATTGAAAATGCAGAAGGAAAGGCCCGAAGACGACTAGGCATACTCAGAAAATTAGCAGGTACCAACTGGGGAGCAAATGAACGAAATCTAAAGAAGATTTATAATGGAGTAATAAGACCACACTTAGAGTTTAGCTCAGCAGCATGGTCATCAGCTGCTAACTCACATCTGCAGTCTTTGGACAAGGTGCAAAATCAAGCTCTCAGGCTCATTACAGGAGCCATGAAAACTACACCAATAACAGAGATGCAGAAGGTTGCTGGATTACAGACATTGTCCCATAGAAGAGACACAAAAACCATGATCCAGATGGAAAAGTACAACAGTATGCCAATGCACCCAATGAAGGCAAGACTAGATGATCTGGCATTGGGACGTCTAAAGCGTAGCAGCTTTGTGCATCGGGGGAAAAGACTTATAAGACAGCATCAAGAAGACCTATCCATGAAGACAACACCACTGAAGCCCACCCTATACCCTGTACCATGGGAGCAGGCCAGCAGTGCCCTCCAAATTAATACATCAGTCAGTGGTCTCACAAGTGGATGTGAGTATAATGATCTGCAAAAACGAACTGCTACATTGAGTATGATCCAAGAAAGCTATCCCGATCAATCATGGATACATGCCTATACAGATGGATCAGCAACTAATGCTGTTAGGAATGGAGGTGCCGGTATCTTTATCTCATATCCTGACAACCACTATGAGACTAGGCACATTCCCACTGGTAAATTCTGTTCCAACTATACAGCTGAGGTTCAAGCTCTAGAGCAAGCTGCAAATATGATTTATAACACCAACTCTGACTGCCACCAGGTAGTCATCCTCACAGATGCACTGTCTGTCCTGCAAGCTCTCAAGGGTGGTAAACTCCCGCATCTGAGAAATGAACTAAACAAGGTAGCTGCCAAAAAGAGAACCATACTTCAGTGGGTACCATCTCATTGTGGTGTACCCGGAAATGAAAAGGCAGATAAACTTGCAAAAAAGGGAGGAGAATGTGAACAAGAAGATAATGAAGTCACATACTTTGAGAAAAAGAGAGCTATCCAGACTATCAGAAGAGAACAGAACCAACCCAAAGACGACTATCACACTCTCGACCGGCAGGGACAGATAACTATTTTTCGACTCAGGACAGGGCATAACAAACTGAATAAACACATGCACAAGCTACGATTGTCTGCTTCACCACTGTGCACATGTGGATTAAACGAACAAACTGCTGAGCATGTTCTACAGGACTGTCCTCTGTATGACCAGTTAAGAAAGATATACTGGCCCAATGACTCAACACTAAACTCAAAGCTATATGGAGTTAAAGAGGAACTTCAAACAACAGTCGAATTCATCATGAGAACTCGTCTGACGGTGTAATCATCAAAGATGCGATCGCAAGAAGAAGAAGAATTTGAGATACAGTAGAACTCCATTTATCCGAACCCCATGGGACCGAGCATCGTTCGGATAATCAAATGTTCGGATAATTGGATTACATAATGTATCGAGTTACATGTACACATATTTCTAAAAATAATTAACCATCACAAGGAAATTACACTATAAAACATATTTACTTGTACTGTAATAATAATACCCACACTGTATTAGATCACTGTATCACCAAAATCTTTCATTACACTGCAGTGCATGTACTACTTGTATTAATTATTTTTTTGTAAGAAAGAGAAATGTTTTCAAAATAACATTACAAATGATTCAAAACCAGGCGCAACTTACGTATACATGTACTTGCACAGATGTAGCCCACTATTTAAAATAATGAGGAATCCTCTTTTGCACCAAACTGGATAGTCTCCTTTTGGCTGCTAAGTCCCGCATTCTCTTCAACAGCAGAAGCTGTGTAGGACAGCTGTCATCTTCTCGCTCGTACCAAGCCATCGCTGTTTCTAGTGCTATAAAGGCCTCTTCAGGACTTGGTCGACGTTTTGGGTTTTCTTCATAATCTATAAGTACATCATGTACTTCTGAGGAGTCTTCATCATCGGTCACTACATGTATTTGGTTTTCTTCTTGCACAAAAGACAAAATTTCTTCGTCATTCAAAAACTGAAAACCAGAATCATTATCATCTTCTAGCCACATGTGTGCATCATCTTTGTCACAGTCCGAAAATCCGGGCATTGCTTGAAACAGTTCCACAACTTCATTTATACAATCATCATTTGTGTCCACTGCAGTAGTTTCATTTCCTCCTTTTTTCCCAAGCAATCTATTCCAAGCCTTGTTGAGATTATCTTGTGACAGGGTGGTCCAAGCATCAGCTAACATATATCAGCAGTCTTTGAGATTAAGCTTTTTGGAAAACGCCACCACACTTTCTTCATCTTCAGCCAACAATAAACGACGCAGGACTTCCTTCTTGTACATCTTTTTAAGCTTTGCTATAACACCCTGATCCATTGGTTGAATCAGTGCTGTTACATTGGGAGGCAGAAAAATTACTTTAAAATTTGCATCAACTGCATTCAATGTATCCGTCTCTGGATGAGATGGTGCATTGTCCAGTAGAAGAATTACTTTTCCAGTTTTCTTTTCTTGTTCTCTCAACCTCTTCACATTTGGGATGAACTGATTTGTATACCAATCAAGAAATATTTCACTATTCATCCAAGCACTCTTCTGTGCTTTGTAGCACAATGGGAGACATGTCACATTCTTTAAACAACGTGGTTTTTTGGCTTTACCGATCATTAGCACCGGTAAACGATGACTTCCACTGGCATTCGCGGCTACCACAATTGTTACTCTCTCTTTGCACTTTTTAAACACAGGGGAAGCTGCTTCGCGCTGAGATGCAAGTGATTTTTGAGGCAATGATTTCCAGTATAAGCCAGTCTCATCGGCATTATACACATCATCGAGTTAATAACCTTTTTCTTCCAAAAAAGCCAAGAATGTTTCTTTAAAATTTTCAGCGGCAGTTGCATCGCTAGATAAAGATTCCCCTTGAATCTCCAATTCTCGTATGCCATGACGAGATTTAAAGTTTCTTAACCATCATCCCTGGCTAGCCTTAAAGTCAGGAGGACAGTCAAGTTGATTGTTGAACTAAAGTGCCTTTTCACACAATAGAGAGCCAGAGATAGTTTCCCCTTTGCTTCTTCTTTGCACAAACCATATATACAAAGCCTCTTCCAATTTCAAATCTTTCGCATTTCTCATGGTTTACGTTTCTTCGACCCATTTTCACTATCCAATTTCGATGCAAAACTCATAATTTTATCCTTGTTACTTTTGATGTCAGAGACGGTAGCTTTCCCAACATTGAAAATCCTCGCAAGTGAAGACACAGTTTCACCTTTTCCTAGTCTCTTGATAATTTCTGTTTTCGTTTCAATTGACAAAACATTGCGGTTCCTTTTATATGTTTTAGGCCTTCTGGAAGATGCCATATCGCACAGAGAAATACTTGCACACCAAAATTATTCTGCTGTAGTAGCAGACACAATTATTTTAAGTTGAACTGTCTGTTTAACCAGTGTACTGTCTAGAACGCACACGTACACTAGATTGGTAAACCAGATATTAACTGACTTTATGATCTAACTGACTTTCTGTACGTAAGCGACCGACCATTAGCCCATTCCATCCTCTACAAATTGTTCGCACACATTTGAAGCTTGCAGCATCAAAAGATTCAAAAATATAGTCTAACATGACTGGTGGCACCTGATTTTTTTTCTCGAAAAAGTGTTCGGATAATTGGATGTTCGGATAATTGGGGTTCGGATAAATGGAGTTCTACTGTAGTTATAAAATTATTAAGTGCAGGTGATGGGTATTCCTTATAATTTGAATTCACCATTGTCATTCACATATCCTGCCATAAAATGTCCTTTTTATTCCAAAGCTGCACCACCGTATGATGACTGGACTGTATCGCCATCAGGTGCTTTCTCTTTACAAACAAATTCTACGCCTGGCAAGGTCATGGGCATTAGCCAGTAGACAATTGGAAGAAACAGAAGAAGAAAGAGCGTATATTAAGAATGAGGCACGAAGATTGTTCAGGAAGAATATGAATGTACGTATGTTGTGCTCATAACATGCATTGTCAGCTGACAGTTTTGGTCCTTTTAGTACAGTGTTAGGTTTATCTAGGCCAGTGCTGCACAACCTTTTTCAATTCGTGACACACTTAAAGTGCCGTTCAGAATTCCACGACGCTATAATATTTAAATAGGTGGGTATGGCAAATATTTTTTTTTGGGATGTAATCATAAGACAATGCTCTCTCATTTTTTTGTGATGAATTGGTGGATGATATCTTATTTTTTTATAAAATTGTACATGTGAAATTCTTTCGTAATATTTTACCACAACATAAAATTTTGTATTCCATTATGTGGTGTATTCTGCTTGATGTCACGGCACACCAGACAGACATTGGTGGTGCACAGGTTGCGGAGTACTGATCTAGGCAGTGGGCAGGCTTGATTATCTCAGATTTTTTCATAGCCTTGGAGTCTATAATTCAGCAAATCTATAACACTAATCAGATAAACATGACCTTATACATTGTCACATATTCTAGAAACAACGGTGATCAAGCTACGGTCTTTTAGCAACCCCCCAGAGTATTCCAATCAAAGCTTTGATCTAGAATTCTTGTTTTTCAATACCTTTGGAGCAGAGTCACTCTGCTTTTCAATTAGGGAAGGCAAAGGCAGTGATGAAGGGAACTCGTATCCCACCTCATAAAGCTGGACCTGGTATAGTGAAGTCTCTTAACTCATCACTCCCCTGTGGCAGTTTCTGCTATGGGACCTTTTTATCGTGGAACTACCTTTTCCTTTTGGAGCATGAAGCATTGGCAGATGTTATCTGTTTGAACTTGTCTTATGCAAAACTGCCCTGTTGATTCTAGTTGCTGTTCAAAGAACCATATAAATGTGTCCGGATTTATGCATCCTTAATAAGTGCCCCAGCCAGTCTTCTCTTTTCATTAATTCATCTTCTTGGATCCTAAGACCCTGACTGACAAAGCAATCAGTGGCCATCACGCCTAGTGGCGTTTTGTAGTACAGGAACAAACTGTCCTCATCTTGCTCGGTCGGTAGCCATCCTTCGTGTCATGCCTCAACTCTAGTTCCTGCTTAGCATCTCAGCCTCCCCTGTTCTCCGCCAGGTTGTCTTTGGTCTGTCTCTCTTTCACTGTCCTTCTGGGGTCAATAGCATAGTAGTTCTGGTGATGGTGTCAGGGTCCTTTCTGAGGACATGGCCGACCCAGTTCCAGCATCTGCCTACATTGATGGTGTGCATCAGTAATATTAAAATGCCTGTATGTTTATAATTACATTACATCATTTTTGTGTGTCACCATCATGGAAGAGAACAAAGTTTCCAGGGTGGATTGATAACATACCAGAAGTGGTGAAAAAAAAGGCAATTAAATAGATGCAGAGAGAAAACATATACGAGGTAGCTATGAAATACATCATATATATATATATAGAGAGACCATCAACAAGAGCTACAAAAACAATGGAAGTGGAGGTGTATAAACACACTTTAAAGAATGGACAGGAAATCCATATCTCAGTGGCCACTGGAAAATTCTCAAACAACTTTAAAGCTGTGGAAAAAGCATTAAAAACAGCTGCAATTATCATTGTGGAAAAAAATATTCTGCTAGAGACAAGATAATGTTCCTCACAGACTCCCTATATATGTCTTAACTGCATTCAGGAACAATAAAAACAATGAATTAGACCTGTGGTTTTCAACATGGGCCATATGACAAGTGGGCCATAAGCAAAAAAAGGTTGAGAACCCCCTGAATTAGATTTTCTGGCAGAAGCGCTAATAAAAACCAGCTATAAATTCAACAAAGTAAAAGTACATTGGATCCTTGCCCACTACAAGAGATATGGAAATGAGAAAGCAGATAAACTTGCCGCAGGAGGAAGCAAAATCCTAACTGAAGACAGGAGCAGCATGTGAAGATATAAATTCAAAAATTTTTAAAAATAACTTAAAAGAAACATGTCGTAGGGAACACCCAGTCTGATACAGCAGAAGCAGACTACACCTTACCAAGGAGAGGTCAAGTAATAATATTCAGACTGAGAAGTGGCCACTTCAGAGTAAAATACCACCTGTTCACTTGAAACTTAGACAGGCAGATGTGTGTCCACCTGGGGAGTACAAACAGACAGTAGAACGAACATATCCTCAAAGACTGTCAGTCCCCATGGAGAGGAGCAGGGCAGCAGCATGGCCATCTCCAGCCCAGTTGAGGGAGAAACTGTATGGTGATGAGAGAAGCCTGAGACGGACCGCCAACTTTATGATAAAAGGTAGTCCCATAGCAGATACTGCTGTAGGGTAGGGAAGTGTTAGAGACTTCACTATACTAGGTCCAGCATCGAGAGGTTGGGTGACCAGTTCTCTTCCTAGCTGCCTTTTCCTTCCCTAACTGAAGTGCATATTCAGGTACCCATTTACAGCTGGGTGGACTGAAGCGTGTCTATATCGTGAATCAAATCTGGCATATTTGCTATGAGAGACCAGCACTCTAACCACTCTGTCAATCAGACGCTCATGAGAGAGTGAGGCAGGTATATATGGTTATTTGAGAGCAAAGAAGAAGAAAATAACATATCAAGAGAGGAGGGTGAAAATATACTGATGAAAAGTGGAGAGAAAGGACCACAAACATCAGTTAGAGTAACATTAACAATTGATAAGAATGCATTATTCTCTCAGTATGAAATGAAAGAACTTCACCAATGTCAGAACCAACATGAAGTGTAATGAGAAACTGATATCAGAAAGAAAACTGGACAATGTCCAACTGTCTTTCCAGGAACTTAAAATCATCAGGAAGTGAAGTTGGTCAGCGCCACATTAGGCTCATACCAAATATAGTCATTGGCAGGTCCAAGTGGGTGGCGATGGGGCGATTGCCCCTTCCTTAAAACTTTGAAAACCTTTATCAACCGCTCCAGTATTTTTCCCCCCACTTGGAACTTAAATGTAAGTAATCGTTAAGTTGGACGACGGATGAATTAAAACATGTCTAGTTAAGTACTCTGAAGATTACGAAGTTTGCAAGTGATTCTACGTGGCGGAACAATATGTGTAAATATGCAGTGGGGGTACCCCTTATCATTCTGATGTATCGCCCCTCCCTTGGACAATTCCTTGATCCACCAGTGTACACAATATAGCATAAATAAGTTAACAGTAAGACTAGATGGTGATGTTGTAGTCAGATTTCAGCCAACTTTGTCTGATATGGTGAAGTTGTTGTTATGTGCTACCTCATAAATTGTTTTTGCTGTTGCGTAGGAAACATCTGAGGAAAAAATTAAGGAATACATTAGAGAGGCAGAAACAAGAATTGGGCTGGGTAAGTTCTGGTTATAATTTTTTTTAACACAACTTGCCAGTTTTTTTATAATCTCATTAGCCTAGGTCTGTATTATCATCATCATTTTCCTATATGCTCCTTATGGAGCATGGAGCCACCACTGCAGCTGGTTCCCTTGTAGGAAACCTGCACCGGGCATTTTCATATGCTTGCAGCGGTAGTTTATGCGGCAGATTCTTTTACATGATGAAGCTGCAATCCTTTGACTAGTAGCTGATGATTTATTGTAGGTAACTGTATTGGGCATGCCATCCCATGTGCCCCACCTTGAAGTGGTGGGATGGGCTTACATAACATAGTGATACCATGAGCTATGTCAAAAGGGATCCTTGCGCATTTGGCAGGTTCATCAAAGCCTTACAGGTCATATGAGAGAGGCCAAAGTGAGCATCCAGAGTGTAGTTTTAAAGCACAACTTTTAAATTGTTGGATATGGCTGAAGAAAGGGAAACGGGGATGGAACAGACTCTAGACTTTTTAATGCAGCTTTCACATTAAAATCTGATAACAAATGAGCTTAAGTTTGTCATTCTGTATTCATTTATCATCAGGCCTCCTGGGAAATCTTTTATCTCCTGTTAAGCGCCCCCCTATTTCAAACTGGAAGGTTTCTGTTAATGTCTTTATTAATTTTGTTTTACAATAAAGCATGTTTCATCAGATTTATTTTTACATTACATGTAACAAAAGAATAAAGATTAAATGGTAAAAGTAATTAATCAAAAGGAAAGGGCATACAATTATATCTTGACAGTAGAAATTATATTTGATGGATGTTTTCTAAATCTTGTTTTATTCTCCACAGCTGAACATTATGGCATCCCTTACCCTCGAATGGTAAGATGTTTAATAAAAAATCATTTTTCAGTGATTAAAAGAAGCCTCCTTTAGATGGGCTTCACTTTTATTTTAGTGTGCATAAACTTAATGAAAAGAGCAGACAGGAATAAAGAATATCAAACTTCCTGATCAAATGCAGGTGGAGCTGGTTTGGTTTTGGTGAATACACATTAGGCCCCATTGAATCTGAACAGAAGGTCCATTGATTATATTAGGATGTGTGTCCAAATGTAAATGATTTTTGGGGTATTTGAACTGGTCATTTAAAATGCAATTTTAAACCAAAGAAAAAAATAAAGATAGATGGCTAAAAAAGCAGTGGACAGATCTTCATGAAGCATAGAGAAAAAGCTATACCTAGGATCACATGTAGGAATGTAGGCTCAGTCTTCCTTCATTTTATGTGTGTTAATCTCACTATAACTGATCTTTTGAAATCTTCAAGGTCTGCAAGACATGTATGTCATCAGACCAAAATAGAAAAGTAAATAAACATTACTAAGCGGTCTCATCTCTAAGAACACATGGCTTTAAAAAAGAATAGAGCATACTCCCACACAATAAATGACAAAAGCAGTAACTTAAAATCACAGCCCTTCTAATGAAAATATGAAAATGCACATAAGGAAAACAATGTAAAAACAATCAGAATCGCTGATCAAGAATGTAAAAGCAGAGGTTCTTAAAAAGGTTTATTGTACATAAAGTCCCCATTTAATTTTTAAATGCTTTCATGGTTACATAGCATAGCCGATTGTTTATTCCATTTTTCAGCATTATGGGGCAGGATAAATAAGCTGTTCTAAGTTAAATATTTCACTGTGCTTTTTCAATTGTTTGTGCGTAAAAACAACCCAGATTACTTCATGTCTACAGAAGCCAAGATTTTGTAATGTAAACAAAGGCAACCCATGTTTTCATCTCTGTTTATCTTGCATGATAGTTGATACATTAAACTTCTCCACATAGACTAACTAAATATATTTCCTCTAAAATGTAGATGAATCATCAAGGTTAAGACTTTTGGAATATGGCAGCAAACGTAAGGCTAGCAGAGATGGATGTGCAAGAGGATGCATCTGTCGTGTATACAACTAGCGAGCTACAGGAACATTTAGCATTCACACTCTTCGACACATACTGAGGGAGATTGAGCACCTATGGGTTTGCCCAGCGTGCAGTGATGTCGATTCTGTTCAAATAATAACAATAATATTGTTACAATAACAACTATATGGAATTCCTAGCTGCATTGTTTCCATTATAAAAAGCCTCTATTCTAACTTTACATGCAGTGTTGGGTTGAGCAACCTAACTTTCGAGGTGAAGACAGGAGTACAACAGGGATGCCCCTTATCAACAACTTTATTTTTGACAGTCATAGACTGGGTGCTGCACCAGACAACAGAGGGCAGTCCAAGAGGAATTAGATGGACAACATTTTCTACACTGGAAGACCTGGAATATGCAGATGACATTGCACTACTCGCACATTCTCATTAACACATCTAAGAAAAAACTGATAGACTGAAGAAGTATAGCCAGCAGGTGGGTCTGAACATCAATCTGAAGAAGACAGAGGTCATGGCACTCAATGTGGGCAATCCTGAGCCAGTAACAATAAGGAACCAGAAGCTAGAACAGACAGGCACATTTACATACTTAGGATGCATAGTAACACCAGATGGCAGAACAAGCAGGACATCAACAACAGAATGAATAAAGCGAGAACAGCCTTTGCTAGCTTCAACAACATCTGGAAATCTTCCCAGTACAGCACAAACACCAAATTAAGATTATATGAGAGCTGTGTACTTTCTGTGCTTTCTGGTGCGGAGTGCTGGAGAGTAACAGAGAAGGAAATGTCAAAACTGTCCTCTTTCCACACAATCTGCCTAAGGAAAATTCTCCTAATCTTTTGGCCGAATACCATCACGAGCCAAGAACTACTTATTCGGAGTAACCAAGAGGACATGCACACCATCATAGCTGGAGTTGGGTTGGCCACGTCCTCAGAAGGGACCCTGATGCCATTACAAGAACAGCTATGCTATGGACCCCAGAAGGAAAGCGAAAGAGAAGCCAACCAAAACCAACTTGGCGGAGAACTGTGGAGGCTGAGATGCAAAAAATGAACCAGAGTTGGGGCACTGTACGAAGGATGGCCGCCGACCGAACAAAGTGGAAGCAATTTGTTGCTGCCCTACAAGACGCCACCAGGCGTGATGGCCACTGACTGCTTTGACAGTCTGCAGCTAAGGATCAAAGAAGAAGAATAACAATAATGATGTAATGGTCATTTTAAAAAAAGCTAGACCACGCGTATAAAGAAAATGCTTATTCCTTGATAATTACCTGGCATAATCGCTCACACTTTTCATTATCAATCATAAACTTGCTTATTAACATCAAAACTAAAGAAACATCACATTCTCTGTATGCCTTTGTAAGATATTTCCACAGCTAGTTTTTGTCATAAATCTCATGTTCTTCCATATTTCTTCCTTCAGATGAACTTTCCACAAAACGTGCTTTCTCCGAAAGGCAAGTCCAAATTGAAAAAAGACCAACAAATTCTTCATCAGGCCACACCCGTTTATCTTAAATCATATGAAGATGAAACAAAGCCAGGCAGATAGTATTTCTTAAAAGGACAGCAATCTATGTGTGGATATCTGTTGTGTGTAAATGTTTAAGTACAGAAGTGATGAGTTTGATAAAGTGAGTGCTTGCAAATTGTACAGCTTAGTACAATATTTATATGCACTATTTTTTAGCATTTTTACTTCTTGTTATTTAATACAGTTGATAAGGGTGGATTTAGGATGACGTCAAATTACCACCCCTATCGACACCAGGTATTAAAGTGCAAAATGTGGGTGTCTTATCTGGTTTATAATGTTGCTGTGTATGTTGCAGTAGAGTAGTTCACAGGGTACAACACAGGCAACATGATGTGTAGAGTCATAGAAATGGTAACTTCGTTGTATAATTTTTACCATTTATTGCACGCCACAAAACAACAGTCATGATATTTATGACATCAACATAGTTCAACGAGTTCAGCATTCAAATCATATTAGCCGATAGTCATCTAGGATTCAATACTCAATAGTTGTATTGTAAACAGATAGCTTCTGTATGTTCGATATCCTAAAGTTCTGGTTCGTGAAGCTGTATAAATAATATATATATAACTTCTGCAACAGTGTCAGCTGCAGCTCAACAATGTTCATAGACAATAATAAATATTCCCTTCCTGATGCTAGCAGATCAGATGTATACAATAAGTCCGTTTACTGTCTGCACGTGAATAGCATACATGGATTACAGGTCAGCTCGACCTTTATAACCTTCCTAAGTCTAACCATCTGACTTGGACGTGATCTCTGATATAACGAATCCTGGAACACAGACAATAGTCTTGTTGGTCTAGAGCGACCCATATATATATAACTAGTTCAGGTATAAAGATACCGGTGACTTAATCCTAGTCAAAGTACCTCTCCATTTTGAATCACACAGGCGAGCAAAAAGGCGACAAAATGACGAACCTCTAGATGATAGCATAAAGTTCGATACAAGAGGAATTACCTTATTTCGGAAAATCAACCATGAACATATGCCTCCAGGCAGGCTTGAATAATACTGGGAAATAGTCTAGTTAGCTAACTAACTCACAAAGACAATGTATTTCCCTCAGAGAATCACAAGACGCAGGTCGCGTCTGCTCGCTACTCAGACCATTTCTTAACTGCCAGCTGGGCGGAACACACAGAACGAACTCCCAGTTTTTGACATGCGCAGAACTCATCTACGTGAGTATCAATTCACACAAAGCAATTTTAAGAACATTCGAGATAAAAGTCTTACACAGTCGCGCCTTTTATGGTCATGAACAGAAGCGTTAAGACAGGTTTCAGACATCTACCACAGTTGACTGATACTACCAAATAAGGAGATATGGTCACGCTTCGTTCAAGAAATTATAGACCGAACGTGTCTCTATACAAGAGAAGGCAAACTCCTAAAAAATTGTAGTCTCAATAACTCGGATTATGTCCCTTTGACCGTAAAAAAACATAATACACATTTCAGTCAAAAAATGATCATACATACAAAAAATGATCATACAAAGACTTTGGAAAAAGTAATTATTTGTGCGTAACATTACCGCACCCTCCCGGGAAAAAAAAATGAAACATTTTTTTTTTAAATCCTGGAGCCGAAAAAATCTAGGCTCCTAACGCACGTATGATGCGCGGATATATACCTAACAAAATAGCTCAACACTTGGAGCGAAACTGAGATCATATCTCAGATCCTTAGAGAAAAAATTTATCTAAGTATACGCTTATATATTCCAGGAAGGTGCCACCAACACACGCCACAATGATGGCAACATCATAATAAAAGTCAAATTATTCTCATACCAATATATGAAATTAAATATATTATTATGATATCATACAATGTGTTGCAAATAGCGGTGTAATTTACTAATATACCGCACTATATTATTACATTATATAAAGCAACAGTAATTAATAAGTAATACATGTGTTGATCTTCGTTGACATAAAACATTCAATAGAAGAAGATGTGGACATCATCCGCTCCCAATCTAGGACAGGACTTGATATCCTCAAAGTTCCACAATGGACATAATGTCGCAGACTTCAATGATGTGCTGCGAAAATATCAATAACACAAATCTTAAAGACAACTGGTAAATCTCTTAATACAATCCTGAAAATAATTTATTTAAATGTGGCCGAGTGATCTTTTGGCCCGTATATCACTAACTAAGCCTTCTTAGATAATAACATGGTACAACGTTATAAAAACCCCAAAAAAGTGAGAAAAAATCTACTAACATGTCATTATAACATTGGACTGTATATCAGGAAATATATATATGACAGAAGAATCATGTGGAATCGTGTGGGCATCTGGACAGAATGTCCGCCATTACATTATCCGAACCACGGATAGCTCGAACCGAGAAATGAAATGGTTGAAGAGCTATGGCATAACGAGTGGACCTCGAGCTCTTCAAGTTTTTGCTCTGAATAGCAGTAAGCGCTTTCTGGTCGGTTTCCACAATGAAATGTGCGCCTAGAAGAAATCTTTGTAACTTCAGAATAGACCATACCATAGCCAATAACTCACGGTCTAAAACCGAGTAATTCTTTTCTGCAGCATTTAATTTCCTAGAGATATACATCACCGGATGCAGAGTATCAGAATACTCCTGCATTAGTGCTGCCCCAATCCCAGTTGACGAGGCGTCACTTCGAAGAACAAAAGTCTTCTCAATAGTAGGTAACCTAAGAATAGGTGGAGATGAAAATAGGGCTTTAACCTGGTCCAATGAGGATTGACATTCTTTAGACCAGCGGATCAGATTAGGCGACCCTTTCTTCAATAAAGTAGAAAGCGGTGCCATAATGGAGGACAGATTCGGAATGAATCGTCCGTAGAATTGGATCAAACCTAATAGACTCCTTACTTGTTTCTTCGTCTTAGGGACCGAAATGTTAAGTATTTTTGAAACATTGTGGTCCTCTGTCTTTAAAAGACCATGACCAACACGATGACCTAGGAAAGAAATCTCACTAAATCCTATAAAGGCTTTAGAGGGTTTTGCAGTCAAGTTATACTCGCGAAGAGTAGACAGTAATTCGTATAAACCCAAATAGTGATCTTCCCAGGAATCACTGAATAGACAGATATCATCTAGGTATGCTATGACATCTGTACGATATGCGAGAATTCGCCGCATCATGCGTACGAATGTAGCAGGGGCGTTCATAAGACCAAAAGGCATGAAATTCCATTGGAATAAACCCCTAGGTGTAGAAAAAGCTGTAAAAGGTTTGGCACGTTCAGTTAGCGGGACTTGCCAATAACCTTTAGACAAATCTAGTTTGGTAAAGAATCTAGAATTAGAAAGTTTATTGAGTAGCTCTTCTAATGAAGGCATAGGTTCAGCATCGAACTTCGTAACTTGGTTCAATTTGCGATAATCTACGCAAATGCGAATGTTATTATCCTTCTTTCGAACAATAACCATAGACGAAGAGTATGCTGAAGTGGATGGTTCAATGATTTCCAAACGTATCATTTCATCCAATTCTTTTTCGACTTGAGACTGGAAATGGATAGGTATTGGATAAGGTCTGACTCTGATAGGATTATGATCAGTTAGCACAATGTCATGTTCAATGACATGTGTGTGTCCCGGGATGTCTGTAAGAACATCCTGAAATGTTTGCAACATCGAAGAAACTTGTCGATGTTCCTCAGCGGAAAGATTTGGAGAAACGGTCACGTTTTTCCAAGATTCCGTAGAATAAAGTGGGACCATAGAAAGAGGAAGATTGACATCAGAAAAAGTAGTTTCCTCATCCTGTATAACTGACAGAGATGAGTACTGACCATGAGGTGCTTGAGAATTGTCCGTTGCCTGGAAAATAGGCTGCAAATAGTCAGGTCTTTCATAAAATTCCGTGAGCATATTTATGTGGAAAGTTTTATGCTTTCCATCAATATCGACAACATAGTCGACATCAGAAATTTTGGAGACTATTGCATATGGACCTTTCCATGCAATTAGAAGTCTGTTCTCCCTTGAAGGAAGTAGAACGAGAGCTTTGTCACCTGGACAAAGTTGTCGTAGACATCTATTCTTATTTGCAAACTGCCTTGCCTTTTCTTTAGCAAATTCGGAAGACGAAGTTGCTAGTTTGCATGCCTCGATGATCTTTTGCCTAAGAGCAATGACGTACTCATAAGAAGATTGAGTCTCATCGCTAATATTATCGGCAGTGATTAGATCGTGAAGTAAAGACATAGGGCCGCGCGGTTGCGCGCCAAAGACAAGTTCAAAAGGGGAAAACCCCGTATGTTCATTGGGGACCTCTCTATACGCAAAGAGAGCCGCGGGTAAGACCCTGTCCCAATCCTGAGGATGATCCTCAGTTATTTTACCAAGTAAAGTTTTCAGAGTCCTATTTAAACGTTCGACCAACCCATTAGACATTGGGTGATAGATACTGCTGAGAGACCTTTTAATGTGTAGCATAGACATTACCTGTGACATAGTGTCTGATATAAGTTGAGTGCCATGGTCTGACAATATTTCTCCGGGAAAACCCAAGCGAGAAAATATCAGCCAAAGAGCGTCTGCGATATCAGCAGTTGAGATGCTCTTGAGAGGTATTGCCTCTGGCCAACGTGTGCACATATCGACACATGTAAGAATAAATTGATGTCCTCTAGCCGACTTAATTCTAAAAGGACCGATAATATCTATTGCCATTTTTTGAAAAGGGCGAATAGGAATGTCAGCAGCCTGGATAGGCGCAGCATGTCGTGGTCCTTTAGATTTGACCTCCTGACATACTTTGCAAGAGCGACAGTACATTCGTATGTCCTTGCTCACAAATGGCCAAAAGAAAGCCGCAAGAACCCTCGACTTTGTACGGGAAAAACCCATATGTCCAGCACATTGCGAGTCATGAGCATGTTGCAATATTTGCAATCTCATGCTCTTAGGCACAAGAATTTGTGAATGAGTGGACGTAGTCGAGTCTTGTACCATACGTACAAGTACGCCGTTCTTCATAGAAATCCAAGATTTTCTATTAGTATTTTGATTAGGATCACCTTTTTTTGCTAGAATGAAGAATTTTTGTAAAGAAGGATCTTCTTCTTGCAATTTGATAAATGAGTCACGTGTAATAGTCAAGTGACTATCTTGGTCATTTACTTCATCATTATTAGTTAATGAAGTTTGAGGTGGATCCAGAGCATGTGCTCTTGTGACCACCGCATTGGTAGCTTCAATGTTTTGCTCTTCCCAAACAGCAATCTGCTGTGGGGTACATTCCCTAACTCCGTGAATACGACCAATAATAAGGTCCGCAATAGGGTTTGGAAGTAGACACGCGTGGACCTCTCCCGTGAAGAAAGGAGTAGCAATATGTATTATGGCAGTAGGATACTTTTCCAACGTGCCACCAAATGTGACACATTTGATGACCTTTCCTGTAGCACAGGATGGATCTACAAGAGATTGCCTAACGCCGACAGTAGTACATCCAGAATCAAACAACACCGAGACTGGATTACTATTTACAAGCCCCTTATGTAATATAAGAGAACCTCTCCCATCATGAGCAACATTAGCAGGAAGAGCGGGCAAAGGATGACCACAGCTTAGAGTACTAACGGTTTTCGGATCAAATAAAGTACTGCATTGGATACATTTATTTGCCCTACCAAAATCAAAAGATGAGCATCCGATAGCATTATGGTCTTTATCATTATTAACCTGTTTATCTGCTCCCTGAGATTCTTGTTGAACAGAGTTTGTCTGTTGATATTTTTTCTCTTATGTTGCGATCTACCGCGACCATTATTGCCTCTGCAATTATCATTAAAGTCCCTACTGTAATTTTTATCCTGGTTTGAGTTCCAGTTTCCATAACTGTCATTACCATCTCTATGCTGTTGAGAACCTCTATTATCTTGGTATTGAGGTCTCTGCAAAAAATATTTCCCTCTATGCCGATTACCTTTGTGAAAATTTCTAAAGTTAACCGGAGTAGAATAACGTGTAATATTAGGATGTCTCCAGTTCTGGGAAGAAGAATCACCCTGGAATTGATTACTATGGTTCTGGGCATAATTACGGTTACTCTTTTTATTGAAATTTTGCTGGCTACCCTGAAATTTATGCATAAAATTTGGGCCATAAGGTGCTGCCGAAGCAACTGGCAGACCTTCTTTCACCTTAGAGTTGCTAATGGTTATGTGCGGATGCGCAGTAACATACTGGCTACAGTATTCTTCCATTTCTTTTATGTTTTTAGGCTTACGCTCATGAAGAAAAGAAAGAAAAGCTTCATTAACAGAAGACATAACCTTGTCTCTAAGTAGTAAGTCCATGAGGGCTTCAAATGTATTTTCTGTCTTAGACAACTCAACCCATCGTAAAAAAGTAAGACGTATGCTTGAGATGAATTCAGAGAATTCAACTCCAGTTTCTGGTAACATGTTTTTAAATTTAAGACGATATCCGTCCTCGTTAAGTTGGTACTTCTTTAACAATGCCGCCCTGACAACCTCATAGTTGTTTTTGTCAGGCACATCTACCATACTCAACAAAGTCAAAGCATCACCTCTAAGTATCTTGGACAGATGATAAACATATAATGTTTTATCTATATTATGCACCTTACATGCACTTTCAAATCTATCTAGATAAAATGTTATATCATCAATTGAGGGATTAAATGCTGGTAGATTAAGCTTGAAATCCTTAGCATTAGTCTTATCTGACACCTTATTTGCATCATTAGCATTACCAGTGTTCAATAACTTTAACTTCTCCAACTCTAAAGCTAAGAGTTTTTCTTCATGCTCCATTTTTGCTTTTCTCTCATCAGACTCTCTTTGTAACCTTCTTTCTTCAGCCTCAGCCTGTAACTTTCTTTCTTCAGCCTGAGCCTGTAACTTTCTTTCTTCAGCCTCAATTTCAAGTCTCTTATTTTCAGCCTCTTTTTCAAGTCTCTTATTTTCAGCCTCTTTTTCAAGTCTCTTATTTTCAGCCTCTTTTTCAAGTCTCTTATTTTCTTTTTCCATTTCCATTTGGAATCTTTTTTCTTCCACCTGCATCTGCAGTTTGTTTTGTTCTATTTCAGCATCCATTTTCTTTTGTTCTGTTTCTATTTTTTTTTCTTCCAACTTTAATGCCTTATCATATTGAGTAGTTGCATATTCTTCCAACTTATCACCTGTCTTCCCAAGGGCTTTACCCTGCTCAATAAAGTACTCCAATGTAGACATGATGTCTAAAATGTGAGTACAGAACCTGAAATAATTAACTATCTTATTTCAACCTTAATAGTAACAAGACTTAATAAAGTGCTTGTATAATTACTATGTTTACCCCCAATCTCTGTGGGAAACAAGACTTGACACCAACTTGTATTATCAAATGTATAATAATATCACAAGTCACTTCTTAATCATCAGTGCACTACCCAAATCAGTGCATAACCATCAGTTATTTATCATAACTGCACTACAATAGTGCATAAGCAAAAAACCACCAGTTAGTTATGATAAGTGCACTATAGACCAATAGTGCATGAGCATATATGTATCAATAGTGAAAGCTAACTATGCAAGAACTATGTAAACAATAACAAAACAATGTAAACAATAACAAAGATCAAAGTCAATGTAAACAATAACAAAGATCAGAGTCAATGTAAACAATAACAAGGATCAAAACAATACGAAAACATTCGCATAAGTCAAATAAATAAACAGCGAAACTAAAAAGAAATATGCGAAGATATGACAAACAAATGACGCTACAGTGTATAGACAGCAATTTTATAAAAACTGAAAAATAGAAAAGAGGAGACCTACAAATACAAACAAATGAAATCGAAACTAAAAACAGAAAGAAAGGAAAAAAAAAAAAAAAAATATACAAAAAACGAAAATAAAACACAACTCGTCACAACTAAACAGATATAGCAACGATTGTCGCTAGCAAATTTCACAGTAGGAAATTCGCACAGTCCCTAACGAAAACGCTAACAGTAGAACCTCTGTGGTGTGGTATCTTCTACTGAAAGACACCGCCCAACCGAGAAAACCCGCTGAAATATAAACATATAAATACAAATACAAATAACATATAACATGTAACAAATAGCAAAAAGTGTGAAAGAATTTAGAAGGCTCAGCTAGAACATAAGGGCACAGTTCACAAACAAAACAGGCCACTTAACTTCTATGTATCCACAACGTCAGCACAGTTCAGAACAGGATGTGATCAGCATTCTTAGGACAATGATCCAACGTTGATCCATATCTGCTCTCGTAAACTGCCATGACGAAGGAAATGAGCTTCTGACAGGAAACAGCTTCTGAACTTGACCTTCTGAATTCTACAAATTGACTTGAGCACTTGACCTTCTGAATGTTATAAATTGCTCAAAACGGCACTTGACCTTCTGAACCCGCAACAGTACGTCTGAGACCGGAACAGTTGTTACGGCACTTGTCCTTCTTCCTAACAGATCAGGAAATCCATTCGCTCGGTACTTGTCCTTCTAGTTGTAGACAAACTTCAATACAGCCGAGCAGCGCCGGGTAGTTTCAAAATATCAACAACTGTCAGTAATGCCGCGTCTTTCAAAAAATTTCATCAAAGGTGATGAATAGAAACTGCAACGTTGTCTTGTAGTCTGCTGATGATGTCTGGGTTTGTTGACCCCCTTGAGAGTTGGTACCAGAATAAACCAACTTTTGGCCACCATGAATTGATAATGGTGCGCCAAAATGCCAGGTTGAACCAACGACTGGCCACCATGAATTGATAAGGGTGGATTTAGGATGACGTCAAATTACCACCCCTATCGACACCAGGTATTAAAGTGCAAAATGTGGGTGTCTTATCTGGTTTATAATGTTGCTGTGTATGTTGCAGTAGAGTAGTTCACAGGGTACAACACAGGCAACATGATGTGTAGAGTCATAGAAATGGTAACTTCGTTGTATAATTTTTACCATTTATTGCACGCCACAAAACAACAGTCATGATATTTATGACATCAACATAGTTCAACGAGTTCAGCATTCAAATCATATTAGCCGATAGTCATCTAGGATTCAATACTCAATAGTTGTATTGTAAACAGATAGCTTCTGTATGTTCGATATCCTAAAGTTCTGGTTCGTGAAGCTGTATAAATAATATATATATAACTTCTGCAACAGTGTCAGCTGCAGCTCAACAATGTTCATAGACAATAATAAATATTCCCTTCCTGATGCTAGCAGATCAGATGTATACAATAAGTCCGTTTACTGTCTGCACGTGAATAGCATACATGGATTACAGGTCAGCTCGACCTTTATAACCTTCCTAAGTCTAACCATCTGACTTGGACGTGATCTCTGATATAACGAATCCTGGAACACAGACAATAGTCTTGTTGGTCTAGAGCGACCCATAGGTATATATATATATATAACTAGTTCAGGTATAAAGATACCGGTGACTTAATCCTAGTCAAAGTACCTCTCCATTTTGAATCACACAGGCGAGCAAAAAGGCGACAAAATGACGAACCTCTAGATGATAGCATAAAGTTCGATACAAGAGGAATTACCTTATTTCGGAAATCAACCACGAACATATGCCTCCAGGCAGGCTTGAATAATACTGGGAAATAGTCTAGTTAGCTAACTAACTCACAAAGACAATGTATTTCCCTCAGAGAATCACAAGACGCAGGTCGCGTCTGCTCGCTACTCAGACCATTTCTTAACTGCCAGCTGGGCGGAACACACAGAACGAACTCCCAGTTTTTGACATGCGCAGAACTCATCTACGTGAGTATCAATTCACACAAAGCAATTTTAAGAACATTCGAGATAAAAGTCTTACACAGTCGCGCCTTTTATGGTCATGAACAGAAGCGTTAAGACAGATTTTCAGACATCTACCATAGTTGACTGATACTACCAAATAAGGAGATATGGTCACGCTTCGTTCAAGAAATTATAGACCGAACGTGTCTCTATACAAGAGAAGGCAAACTCCTAAAAAATTGTAGTCTCAATAACTCGGATTATGTCCCTTTGACCGTAAAAAAACATAATACACATTTCAGTCAAAAAATGATCATACATACAAAAAATGATCATACAAAGACTTTGGGAAAAGTAATTATTTGTGCGTAACAACAGTGTGTTTATATCTTTATTGCTATTGCATGCTAGCATATATTTCTCTATAAAAATATACTTTTTGAATATCAGTACTAGTTGGTACAAGTATTTCAGATTTATTGGACACTTCACTATTCCTACTTACTAGTTGCTTCTTGTTCCTCTTTTAACACTGTCTAAGTATTGTCTTTTTTCTGCTCTTCTTTATTTTCAGGGTTTTCCCAAAGTAACATAAATATTCTGTCTTATAATGTGACATTTAACCTCAGAAACATACTTCTATGTGAACGTAAAGATATTTTTATTGTAAACGAAGGACATTTTACAACCTTCATATTAATGATAATGTTATTACAGATATTATAAATGGACAGTTACATGTAACTCAAAGTAATTTGTCTGGAGTGTTAAGTTCATGTTTCCTGTTAGAATGAGTGAAACATTTCTAAACTCACTTTGAGTGCATTTTTTAATACATTAATTTTAAATATCATTTTGTGACACTTACAACTACTAATTGACTAAATTAGACTTTCATAAATGTGTGCTTGCATAGAATGCAAGGATTGAAATAGTACAAGATCACCAGTTTGGGACTGACGACAACTACCAGACCAAGTGCCAGTGGAACAGGAGATGAGAAGAAGATGCTGGTGATGGATAGGACACACACTGAGGAAACCTGTTGACAGTGTTGTGAGACAGTCTTTATCCCAGAATCCCCAGTGCAAAAGAAGTAGAGGGACACAGAAAAACATGCAGAGAAGAGAGCTGGAGACAGAAGTGAAAGGGGGTGAGGAAGATGTGGAACGGATGGCATGAGACAGGACGACGTGACATGATGTTTGTTGAAGGCCTATACTTCCTGGGGAGCTGAAGGCAATAATGATAACCACTAACAGAGATGCAGAAATATTTTTAACACATACCACCTCTCGATGCTGGACCTAGTATGGTGAAGTCTCCAACACTTCACTTCCCTACGGCAGTATCTGCTATGGGACTACTTTTACCATTTTTAAATCTGTATTTGTAGTCCAACTCAAGATTATTGGTAATTCCTTTGAAAGTATTTAAAAATAACATTCTTATTAAAATTATTATTGTGTACATTTGTTGCAGTATTATCTGGCTGTGCCACCATATGAAATTTATTGAGGCATTGATGCCAACACTGCAGTCCTTTGTTTACATACCCAGACAGCCACAATCTGATACTGACAAAATTTGTAGCATCTTTCTTCCTTCTTGGATCTCACCCATAGCAACTTTCATCTTTTTTGGCTAACTGAAGTAGAGCTGGCTGGCAGGTGTAGATTACAACATACATAACAGTTTGAAAAAATACAGCTCATGGATGGCTAACTGACCTTTTGCTACGCTCGTAATTACCATTTCTGCAAAAAGCAATAATCTCTATTTCTTTAGCTTGATAAAATCCATCTTCAGGAGGCTGACATTCAACATAAGGCTGGACCACTTCTGATGATCAGATTACATCCTGTTGTAATGCTCTGTTACAGTGTTTCCTATCATCAAAATTTCATTTGCTGCTATCGTGCAACATGGGTGACATCATCAAATTTATGATTATGTTGTGATAATATCCAGAAGTTTCATTGTCTACTTCTTATATTTGTTATTGTATTTCTTTATTCATTAGCTCCTTTCTGGCATTATTTGTTAGTTATTTTAGCTGTCCATGGAATCTGAAAGGCTAACAGGGGACTTGTTAAAAAAAAAAAAAGCCTGCCTCACAGATGATACCTCTTGCTTGTAAAACCCACAGCTTCAGTATAAGATGCAGTATTGCCTGTAGGATATTTTGAACCTTTACAAAAAGAGTAGTAGATTCAAAGGCTGATTTCAAAGAAGCAACCAAAAGCAGAGCTGAGCATAAAATGTCTCGAAATTTCAGACCACTGCACAGCCTGTTCCTTCACCCTACCTTTGTAAGATAAGATATTCAAAAACACAAATTAACGAAAAACTAAAGAAGTATAGAAGCTAAATGCAAAGGCCAACAAGAGGTTGCCACTGTTCATTATCAGCCGGATTTGAAACTCATTGCAGTCACTTGGTGTGAGCAGTGAATATCTGAGTTTTCTTATAATTTTTCTGTATTTATTTATTTATTTTTTTTTTTTAATTCATGTAAAAGAACTAAGTTTTACTGTGCACACAAAAAAACCAAGAAGTGTATCAATAAAAATTACACTGTAAACTATAGTTTCCTCTTAAACTTTTACGTGTCTCTCTCTTTGTATGTGTGGTCATGTGTGTGTAGGTAATTAGGCTGCAAGGGTTCCTCAGTAACATTAATAAGCTATTTAGGGTTCTGCAGTGCATAGGACTGGCAGCCATATCATGTAAAACAAGTTGCTGCAGAAACCACAACTACAAGAGCGCTTTTCTTTTCTTTTTTTTTAACGTATGCCGCTATTACTCAAGGCGAGAATTTCCAGTTAGTATATCTAACCTGAGACTGATTTTTACGTGAGTATCCCTTTTTTTCCTGCACAATGACAGTTGTCCACTTGCCATTCAGGTAAGATACTCGCCGTCTGCAGAGGGTTCCCATTAGAGCTGGGTCGGCTCAGGAGCCGTTCAGGTTTTTCCAGTCCCTGGTCGACAACACTGTTTCAAATGTCCTTGCCCGGGCTTGAATCTGGATCACCCGATCGCCAGCACAGTGTGGTAACCATTACATCAGCACAGCTCCCGCAAGAGCGCGTGAATGCTTTGATGCAGGTTTCATGAAAGGGGACCAGTTTCAGTGATGTATCCATGCTATATAAGGAGCAAAAAGAAGTAGGATTAAAAATTGTCTGAGAAACATTTCACTTATGCATCTATTTCAACTTCTTGAACACTGGCAAATGAGACACCAAACAAGTGTGCATTGGGTGATCTGCTAGTGACTGAAGTATTGGATATGCATCTGTTATGATTAAAATTCATAACAGGTGTGTATTTGATAGCTTAGCTCAGCGTGGCTCTCTGTTTGTGTATTCTTACACGGGTCACTGAAAAAGACAGATGAGCTTGATTAAGCCGTCATGCTTGGCGGGGTCTCGTAAGACAGGTTACTGGTGGGAGAGAAGGAGAGAGTTCTTAGGTGTTATTCATGCCAAGTGGATGTATTGTGTTTGAGCTCCTGAGATATTTATGAATGTGTGGTTGATTCATATATGATACCAATTTCTGTACTTCAAGATTCTTTTGTGAGGGGTACTAGATATCTCTGGCGTGATGCTGACCACATCACCCCTAGTGTGCCGACGGTCAAGAAAATATGGGCCTAACACCATATTCCCAATATGGCTCAATGGGTCTGTAACGGGATCCTTTACCTTTTACTAGATATCTGCATGTGCAAGAAAGTATATATTTCTTTGAACTGAGTAAATAAATATGTGGAAAACTGTCGGGGACAGTGTTACTAGAGACTGACGCTTCTGATCTTTACATGACGATACATTTTTTATGCCATGTGCTGTAATGGCTGTCAAGTTGATACCTGTGGAGCTGTGTTTTATAGAATAAACGTTTTTTGACTGTCCACTCGGCCTTGGTGGTGATATTGAGTATTTGGAGTTGCATAGCTGTGTTCGGGGTCTACCATTTCTACCTCTAGGTAATATTGGCCAGAGTAGCAAGACGTCTACTCCGACTATAATAATCATTTAAAGACCCATAACAGAATCATTACAGTGGACGAAAGGAGAAACAGTTAACTGAAGAAGCTTGCTTCTTAACTGTGCTTACTTAGTTGTTCCTCTTCTACTTTGGGGTGTGGAGGTTAACCAGAGAGAGCACCATGCTATCCTGCTGGCTTTCTTCCTTTTGGCTTGGTTCCAGTCCAGTCCACGATCCTTTAGAGACTGTCTGATGTTATCCTCCCAGCAAACTCTTAGGTAGACATGACATGCAGAGTTCTTCATGAAGGACAACTTACAGAACCGTTTAGGATTAGAATGGGAGTGAGACAGGGATGCCTCTTGTCTCCATTTCTGTTCTTACTAGCAATAGATTGGGTTATGAAAACATCACACAACAGAAATGGAATCCAGTGGAATCTGACTAAACAGTTTGATGATCTGGATTTTGCAGATGACTTGGCTCTTCTGTCCCATAACCATAATCAGATGCAAGAGAAAATGAAAATTCTCGATGAGAGGTCACAACAAGTGGGCCTGAAAATACACAGGGAAAAGACAAAGATTATGAGAATAAATGCAAGAAATGATAACAAGGTTGAACTTGAAGAAACACCACTAAAAGATGTAGAATCGTACACATATCTTGGAAGTAATATTGACAAAGTTGGAGGGACAGACAGTGATATCAAAATAAGAATACAAAAAGCAAGAGGAGCTTTCATTGCATTGGGAAACATATGGAGAACAAGAGAAACCAAGTCCAACACGAAAATAAGAATCTTCAACTCAGATGTGAAGTCAGTCCTATTGTATGGCTCTGAGACATGGAGAACAACAAAAACAACAACCAAAAAGCTACAGACTTTTATAAACGGGTGCTTGCATAGAATAGAAGGACTGAAATGGTATAACAAAGTCACAAATGTGGAATTGATGACAAGAACCAGACAAGTGCCAGTGGAACAAGAGTTGAGAAGAAGACGCTGGCGATGGATAGGACACACATTGAGGAAACCTGTTGATTGCATTACAAGGTAGTCCTTGTTCTGGAATCCACAGGGAAAGAGAGGTAGACCAAAAAACACATGGAGAAGAGAACTGGAAACAGAGGTGAAAATGATGAGGAAAACATGGAAAGAACTTGAGCGGATGGCACAGGACAGGAAGACTTGGCATGTGTTTGTTGAAGGCCTGTGCTCCTTGGGGAGCTAAAGGGTATTGATTGATTGAAACTCTTAGGTCATCTTGGAGGTCTGGATCCCTGGCTCTTGGTTTGCCATAGTAGCTGATCTTCTTCCATTCTGCAGACATGGCCAAACCAACATAAAGGTGACTGTTCCACTCAGGTCTGTAGGGGCTTGTTTCTTGTGTGTTCATTATAATCTGACACACTGTGATTTTAATTTCTATGTACACTTATGTGAACAGGCATTGCGTTTGCTTGTAGTGAACATTTCATTCGGGTAAGTGCTACATACAGAAAGATACGAGTATATTGTTTTAAAAATCTACTGGGTCACTGTGACTGTTAACTTGACACTGAACAAAATGTTAACAACAAAATGTGTGACTTTAAAAGAAAGACTACTTGTGTTTCTTTTACCTTTTGCTTAAGCCTGTGAAAGTCAGCTGAGTACAAGGTGAAGCAAAGACATATTATAAACACAGAAACCCTGAAGTATAGCAAGGACACAGAATACTCTCAAGTGACCCTGATTTGCAGCTAGGACATATGATACCCTCACTGTGATGATGTCACCATGATACAACGTTAAAATATCTCCAAAATTAACGATGAAATGTAGGGTTAAAAATAATGCGTAAGATACTAGGAGACATGCTCGCCCATGCCAGCCTTTCCCACCGCCATTTAAAACTAACGAGTTAGAAATGCAGACGAAACGTTTACCCTTTGTAGACGGGAGAGAACGGAGGACACAAAAAAGGAAAAATATGACTGAACACGTGTTTGAAGTTCGAACGGCAAAAAGACGCAAGTGGGGGTGAAAGAAAAAAAATTCACGTCCCCTAGTTGACATAAAGTAAGGAAATGGACAAGAAAAGGACATTAGCTCTTGATCGAGACAGTCATTTCTTGGACGTTTTTCGATACTTGGTCTTTATTTGAATGACGCGGCAAAACACATGAGGGAAGGTTCTCGAACAAATTTCAAAAATTAAACTTGAGAAAAATTTATGTTTTTTCTTAATAATAGGGTTATGAAAATAAAACCTAGCTAGTTTGATAGCCCATCTTGAGCAGAGAAATAATATGCTTTCATTTATACAGACGGATAGATAATAAGGACGATATTGACAAAAGACTGTATTGTTCATATCATACAAGCGAATGCACTGTTAACCCATGTCACTAAAAGTTTCCAAAATCTTGGCCTTGAGTCTGCAAACGTAAAAATCGAGCTGTAATTAAAGAGAGGGAATGTGGTGGAGCATTGTAGCTAAAAATAACTTAGGCAGCAGATTCGTGTAGGAAATGCATGTAAAACCAAGTGTGTTTTTATGAAAAAACAAGTAGAGGCAGACGGACTAACAGACCGTAATACATACTTGACTGAGATTTGACTGAAGTGACTTTTGGTTGTAGATTTGAAAGCAAGGGGGGAAGTCGGCGATTGGCCAACGCATTTATAGTAGCGGGATAGAGAGGTGAAAGTTTGCCATTCGACATAAGTCTGTTCAGAGACGCAGTTTGAATCCATTGTGGTGTTGTTGTTGTGTAGTGTTGTGTGCAGAAGTGGTTCAGGAAGTAGAGTTCTGACACATGACCAATACTTTTGTTTCAGAACTGTGAGTTTCTATTTGGCACCAAAGCGGTGTCAAATGCTGTAGTAATATATACAAGTGTGGACCAGAGCAGTCTATCATTGTGTCAGAGCAGCCGTATATTGCCCCCAGCACGGAGAGGTGGGGCCACAAGACTTTTGTACAGGACCGACGCAGGCGAGATAAGTTATATCTGGCCTGCTGGACTTTCACCAACGACATTTTCAACTAAATTATCCCTAATTCACCATTAAATAAAGCCATGACATTGGGGAAATTAAACTATATATATTTATTCCTTAAGTCAACGGACAATGTTTGGCAGTCATAGACTGGGAGTGATTACACCATCCCAACAGCATATCTGCTGCGGTCGGAAAATTAGCCCAACGGATTGTTGAAAGCTTGATAGTCAATCGTGGTGACTTGTTTTACAGTTCATCATTTTTGCATCGTGCCTTCGATGTTAGTTACGCGAATGTGGGTTTAAATACTTTGAAAATCATGATAGTAATAATTGAATCTCCCAAATGTTCATAGACGGGATAAGTCATGTCTAGAGTCCAAACAAACAATTTATTATACATTCTGTAGACATCGTACGTTGATCATGAATTACATCACAAATATAATTTAGAATCCAATGTTGAGTTAGCTATCTTGCATATCAGTCCTTTGTCTCATACATCTGAATTACTGTAGGCAGAACGACATAACTATATGCACGCGTGGTTGGTAAATCCAACAACCGACAGTGAGATTATGCGTCTGGCACTAGTATAACTAAAACGGACTGTTAATTCATCTCGACAAGGTTTAGTCAAATACTAACCTGTAACTTCATCTTTCTTCATCATAACAGTGGACTGACCCATTGTCATAAAATTAACAGTGATACAACGTAAAAATATCTCCAAAGGATAAAATGTAGGGATAAAAAGAATGCGTAAGTTACTAGAAGGCATGATCGCCCACGCCGCGGGTCATCACCCGCCATGGAAATTAAATTGCTAGAACGGTTACCATTTGAACGGGATGAGAACGGCGGATCAAAAAGGAAAAAATATGACTGAAAAATTGCGTGAAACTAGCAAGGCTAAAAAGATGCAATTGGGGGCGGGGGGGGGGGGGGGGAGCCGGAGGAAAAGTCACGTCCCCAAGTTGACACAAGGTAACGAAATCGACAAAAGGGACCATAGTTATTATACGCAACAGTCATTTTTTGGACGCTTTTGCAATATTTTGTCCTTTATTTGAATGCAGCGGCACACGTTTCACAGAAGATTCTAGAAAATATTTCGAAAAAAACAACTAACCTTGAAAAGTAACTTTTTCTTAATAATGATGTTAGGAATATAAAAATTAGCTGGCCGGATGGCCCATTTTGAGCAGTGAAATAATATGCTTTTATTTATACAGACGGATAGATAATAATGAAGACATTGACAAAAGACTGTGTTGTTCACATCAGCGAAAGACTGCATTGAATCAAACATGTCACTAATTTGCACAAAAACCGCGACCTTGAGACTCAAGTGTTCAAATCTAGTTAGAATGAAAGAGAGGGACATTGGTGGGAGCTGTGGCTAAAAATAACTTTAAAGACAAAATTTGTAGAGGGGACGGATAGGTTGGTTCAAAAACCAAGTACGTTTTTTGTGAAAACGCAAGTAGAGACGGACGGACTAACAGATAAAAATCCATACTTGACTGAAGCATGACTGAAATGACTTTAGTGTAGGAAATTTGAATTTGAAAAAACACAAGGCATTGATTGGCCACAGACAATCATATTATCAGCGCTCAGACGCGCTTTTTTTGCCATTCCTCAATAGTTGTCCAGTGATAGACACAGTAAATTTTAAGTGTGGTGATTTCCAATGAAGTAAATTGAAATAAGTTCAGGGACGCCATACTATAGCCAGCAGCTCAGCTGAGTTTTGCTAGCATTTCTGTGTTCTTTATTCATAATCTGGTAAGATTGAAATTATTTCTTTGTATATTTTAAATATTGTTTAATGTTTCGAGTGATTTGATACTGCCATATCGAAATCTAGCCTTACAACAAGTAAGGATTTGCTCTAGACCCCCCGCCCTAGTTCAGGGTCTAGGGACAAACAATATATATAAACTCCAGCAAGGATTAGGAAGGACAGATCAAGTGTTGAGATCAGTGGAACATATCACCTATCCTATTCTATGGCAGGAAGCTAATAAACATATTTCGGAATATGTAGTCTGGGAGAACTTATCCTATGTGAAACCAACTTGGTAAGATGTGTTGTATGGTCAGAGAGATCTGACCCTGTCTAAGTGGTGTTATTGTAAATTGTTACGTGTAGAAGTGGCTCCTTAGGTAAGGTTCTGAACCTAAACCAATACTTTATTTCAGAGCTGTGAGTTTTTTATGTTGACACCAAAAGGTGGTGTCAAATGCTGGGTAAATAATTGACAGTGAGGACCCGTGCAGTGTCGCATCTCGGCAGAACAGCCTTGTATTGCCCCCAAGCACGGAGAGGTGGGGCCACCCGATATATTGCCCCCAAGCACGGAGAGGTGGGGCCACCAGATTCCAGCACCAGAACTACTCTTTCAAAGTTACGTAAGCAGGCTGGTCTGCTGGATTTACACCAACTTCATAGACATAGCACCCAAAGTGAATTACTACTAAAACATCCCATTTCCTTCCATCATTAATGGACAATGTTTGGTAGGCATAGACAGGGAGGGATGAAGCCACCCCAACAGCACATCTATTCATCGTTCTCCCAGGGAAAATAAAATTATGAACTGTAGAAATATTAACTAATCGTGAAAATTGTATACGTACACACCTTTTATTTATCATGCCATTTATTCATGCCATTCACTCATAAATTTCAAAATCTTTCATATGTTCTGGCCAAAATAAAACCTTGGTTCAGAACAAATAAATTTAAAAAAGATTTACTTTCTAAAATTTCACCAGCTGAATTTAGTTCATTGTGTTCTAAATTTTATTGATAATATTATATTATTTAATATCTGTGTGTGTGTGTTTGTATATGTCAATACAACACATTACATTCAGTACCCTAGATTTTAACGTAGCCACATTCATTAGAAAAAAAGATAGGTGTGAGGTCGTAGTGGTAGCAAGAAAGGCCTTCTGAAAATTCACAGCTACATTTTATCTCAGGAGCCTTCACAGCTGACCTCATACATCACACTTAGTAATATCACCATCATACAATACCATCAAAACCACTACATATATTGGGGTCTTGTCCAGGGATAATTAGCATAAACAGTAATATAAGGATCTCCTGGTGGGAGAAATAAAATTAGGGGAACAAAATTGTAAAATTCCCTTAAAATTAAAAGTGTCCCTTTAAATTAAAAGGGCAATTAGAAGTTGGTGAATCTTCACAGCCAGTGTTAGTTAATTAATTAATTAATTAGAATTATTTTAGTCTAGAGTAATTATAAGTACTTTAGTGGTTGGAAATTTTACTTTGCTTATTGCTAGATTTGTTTAAAAAGTATGGCGGAGCTGGCAAAATTTAGATCAGCTGCTGTGCTGACGGCAAAGGAGATGGGAATGGATGGTCAGATTTTAATTCAATACGTAACGGCTGAATGTGATAAGTATATTGAACGGGAAGAAAGAAGATTAGAAAAAGAGGCTGAAAGAAAATTAGAGTCTGAAAGGTTGGCTGAAGAGAAGAGGTTAGAGGCTGATAGAGAAATTAAGAGGCTGCAGATTGAGGCAGAAGACAAACGACAGCAAAGGGAGGCAGAAGAAAAAAGATTGACTGCCGAAAGGGAGGCAGAAGAAAAAGATTGACTGCCGAAAGGGAGGCAGCAGATAGAAAGGCCGAAAGGGAGGCAGAAGATAGAAGGTTGCAAAGGGAGCACGAATTACGACTAAGGGAGCTGGAATTACAAGGCCAGGCTCCTGAAAATGGTGCCAGCCCTTTTGCCTCAGATGCTACGCCCAGTCTGGGAGCCTCAAACTCAGCTATGGGGTTTCATTTAGACCATTTTGTTGAAAAAGACGATGACATAGAGGGGTACCTAGGACGTTTTGAGTTATTAGCTACTACATATGGGTTAGAGAGAGAGAGGTGGAGTTTAAAGCTATCACAGGGACTGAGAGGTACTTCTTATGAAGTCTTTGCTAAAATGAACAGGGAAGACCAAGACAATTATGACATGTTAAAGCAGGCTTTGTTATTAAGGTACGAGAAGAATGGTGAATTTTATCGTAAGAAATTTAGAAATGCCAAACTGTTGTCTGGGGAGACATACCACCAATTCTCTGCTAGACTGGAAACCTATTTGGAGAAATGGACTGCTCTGGGGAAGACCCAAGATCTTAAAGAAATGATCATGATTGAGCAATTGAGAGAGTCCATGGCTCCAGACATGAGAAAATTTCTCATGGAACAAGGTGCAGAGAAGTTGGGGAGGTTTTAAATGTCGCTGAGAGGTATCAGGCAGCCCAGGCAGAGGTAAGTATTGCTAAAAAGAAGCACATAGACAATTTTAAAGCTCCACAGCAATTTAATAAATTTGATAATAGAGAGCAGGGAAATAAAGGTAGGACAAACTTTGAGCGGCCAAGAAATGACTATCGCGACAGAAACTCACAGTTCAATGACCAAAAAATAATGAAAGAAAACCGTTGAACCAAGGAAAAAGATGGTGTAAATGGTGCAAGAAAGATAACCATAACACCGAATTTTGTAGAAGGAAACCTTCAAACATTGCTGCAATGAAGTCGGGGACGCAAAGATTAAAGGTTAATCCTAATGGACAACAGGAACCTTATCACCCCCCAGTTTGTGAGGATGTTATTTGTAATGGGGTCACCATAAGGTGCCTTTATGATACAGGTTTGGATTATGATTCAGTTGTGAAGTCTAGCCTAGTGGACCCAAGTCAGTATACCACAGAAACAGTGGAAATACAAGGGGCGACTAAGGACATACCACTCATGACACTTCCCATCGCAAGGATAACGGTGAAAACTCGCTATGTGGAAGGAGAAATCAGAGCAGCAGTGATAGATGAACCAATCTACCCTCTGATATTGGGGTGTAGATACGTCTTCTTGGGGAATCCCGAGAAACCTGTGATCATGGCGACAGTGCAGACCAGGTCACAGAAGAAGGAGGAAGAAGGTGAACCTATAAATGCTCATCCAGAGGAGATGAGAAAGGCGCAGGCTGAGGATAGGACACTCAAGCCATGTTTTAAAAAATTGCCCAAATGCCACACACCTCCGAGCAAGGGGGAATATTTCATGAAGAACAGATTATTATACAGGAAGACAGGAACTAGATCCACTGGTCACGGACAGTTGGTTCTTCCCAAGATATATAGGGCAAATTTAATAAGGAGCTTACATGTTGGAAAAGATGGGGACCATGAGAAAGTCGGTACCATCTGCCAAAAGATTGCTCGAAAATACTATTGGCCCGACGTAAATGTCGATGTTGAAAACTTTGTAGAAGCATGTGGCGTATTTCATGAGGGAACACCCACAAAGGGAAAATATGTGCAGGACCTAGAAACGCCACGGGGCAACTTTAGGCCTGATAGGAAAACTAAAAATACTCGGGTAGACAAAGTGGAATGGGAGCCCCCTTTTCACACCCAGTCTTCACTTGAATGGATTAACATGGCCACTATGCGAAGAGTACAAAGAAGAAATTTTACCCAGGATAAGATGACAATCCCTCGGTCAGACTTATATAAACTGGAAGAACAGAAAAGAGAGCGAAGATCTCTCATAAGCAATCTAAAGTGGGGAGACAAACCCAAGAAAAAAATTGGTAGTGGTCGTTTTGTGAGTGATGATTCTAGGAAGAAAAGTCCTCACTATAGGGCTTCTAATGGACGGGACCCGATGGGTTCCATGAAAAATAAGTATGATAAATTAAAGATCCAGATGTAGCTTTATTAAGGACCTGGACAGATGAGAAGGCGGAAGAGACTGTTACCTCATCTTATCAATATGTGAACGAACTGACCAATCGTTTGAAAGCTGGATGGAAACTGGCAAATGATAATTTGAAACAAGCCAGGAAGAAACATGCAGCATATTTTAATAGGAAGGCAAAGGACAGGGAACTGGCAGTCGGAGAGAAGGTGCTGCCTCTACTACCCGGAAGCCAGAATAAATTACAAATTGGTTGGCAAGGTCCATATACGGTTCTAGAGAAGGTGTCTAGAACAAACTATAAAATTGACAAAAAGGGGAAGGAGAAAGTTTATCATGTAAACCTGTTAAAGAAGTATCTGGACAGACCACTCCAGGAAAGCACCCCCTTATTGACCTTGGCTATTGCAACCCAGATGCAAAAGGAACCACTCACCTCACATGAATACCCATTACATCCTTGTGAAACAGCAGCACAGGTAAAAGTCAGTAAGCACCTGACTAAAAACCAGAGGGAGAGAGTTCAACAGGTTCTGGAGGAACATACAGATGTATTAACAGATAAACCAGGCCATACAAATTTGCTACAGTATGACATGAAACTGGTAGACTCAAACCCAATCTGTATGAGAGCCTATTCTATTCCGTTCGCGAAGGAGAAGGCATTGAAGGAAGAAATAGATTATTTGTTGAAGGAGGGGATTATTTCGCACAGTGAATCATCTTTTAGTTCTAGTGTCGTTTTGTTGAGAAAACCGTCTGGGGAACACAGACTGTGCATAGATTACAGGAAACTGAATGCTGTCACAGAAGGACAAGTGGATCCATTACCAGACACAAAACAGTTATTTGCCAGACTGAACAAGGCAAAATACTTTTCAAAGGTGGATCTTAGTAAAGGCTATTACCAGATCCCAGTGAAGCCTGAAGTGAGACCTTATTTGGCTTTTAGCACTTCGGATGGACATTATGAATTCAATATGCTACCATTCGGACTGAAAAATGCTCCGAGTGTGTTTTCAAGGATGATGCGCAAATTGTTGGATCCCCTGAATAACCCATGTATCACGAATTTCATGGATGATATTCTCGTCGCCACAGAGACATTTGAAGAACACATTGAAGCTCTAGAAATGTTATTTAATAGACTTCGGGAGGCGAACTTAACTGCTAGGCCAACAAAATGTTGTATTGGATGCAAAGAGTTGGAATTCTTGGGACACACTGTATATCAGGGTAATATGACCCCTGATCCTAAGAACTTGGAAAAACTGCAGAGAGCACCTAGGCCACAAACAAAAAAGGACGTGCGATCATTCGTGTCGTTATGCGGATTTTATCAGAAATACATCAAAAATTTTAACGCTATTTGTGCTCCTCTGACTGATCTGACTCGCAAGGGACTTCCAGATAAAATTATTTGGACTGCACAATGTGAACTAGCGTTCCAAGAGTTAAAGGAAAAACTCACTAGCAAGCCTATTCTCAAACTGCCTGATTTGACACAGGACTTTGTCTTAAGAACCGATGCAAGTAATGTAGGACTCGGAGGGGCTTTGTTGCAAAGATCATCTTCACCTGATGGGGAACTGAAACCAGTCGCTTATGCAAGCCGCAAATTGAATAAGGCGGAACAAGGATACTCCACAAGCGAAAAAGAATGTTTAGCGTTAATCTGGGCAATAAAGAAGTTTCAAATCTATCTGTATGGTAGGACTTTTGTGGTCGAGACGGATCATCAGCCTCTCGTATTCTTATCTCAGGCTAAGCATGAAAACGCAAGATTGCTGAGGTGGTCTTTATTGCTTCAACCTTATCAGTTTAGTATCCAATATATCCCAGGCAAATTGAATGTCGGTGCAGATTTCCTCAGTCGGCACCCCTGTGATCAAAATTAGAGTAATGGCAGACGTGAGGAGAGATTTTATCTATGTGTATCACTGGTTTTAGAACTTGCCGTAGGCATGTTTTCAAGTGGGGAGATGTGTCATAAAATTAACAGTGATACAACGTAAAAATATCTCCAAAGATAAAATGTAGGGATAAAAAGAATGCGTAAGTTACTAGAAGGCATGATCGCCCACGCCGCGGGTCATCACCCGCCATGGAAATTAAATTGCTAGAACGGTTACCATTTGAACGGGATGAGAACGGCGGATCAAAAAGGAAAAAATATGACTGAAAAATTGCGTGAAACTAGCAAGGCTAAAAAGATGCAATTGGGGGGGGGGGGGGGAAACGGAGGAAAAGTCACGTCCCCAAGTTGACACAAGGTAACGAAATCGACAAAAGGGACCATAGTATTATACGCAACAGTCATTTTTTGGACGCTTTTGCGATATTTTGTCCTTTATTTGAATTCAGCGGCAAACGTTTCACAGAAGATTCTAGAAAATATTTAAAAAAACTAATTGAAAAGTAACTTTTTCTTAATAATAATGTTAGGAATATAAAAATTAGCTGGCCGGATGGCCCATTTTGAGCAGTGAAATAATATGCTTTTATTTATACAGACGGATAGATAATAATGAAGACATTGACAAAAGACTGTGTTGTTCACATCAGCGAAAGACTGCATTGAATCAAACATGTCACTAATTTGCACAAAAACCGCGACCTTGAGACTCAAGTGTTCAAATCTAGTTAGAATGAAAGAGAGGGACATTGGTGGGAGCTGTGGCTAAAAATAACTTTAAAGACAAAATTTGTAGAGGGGACGGATAGGTTGGTTCAAAAACCAAGTACGTTTTTTGTGAAAACGCAAGTAGAGACGGACGGACTAACAGATAAAAATCCATACTTGACTGAAGCATGACTGAAATGACTTTAGTGTAGGAAATTTGAATTTGAAAAAACACAAGGCATTGATTGGCCACAGACAATCATATTATCAGCGCTCAGACGCGCTTTTTTGCCATTCCTCAATAGTTGTCCAGTGATAGACACAGTAAATTTTAAGTGTGGTGATTTCCAATGAAGTAAATTGAAATAAGTTCAGGGACGCCATACTATAGCCAGCAGCTCAGCTGAGTTTTGCTAGCATTTCTGTGTTCTTTATTCATAATCTGGTAAGATTGAAATTATTTCTTTGTATATTTTAAATATTGTTTAATGTTTCGAGTGATTTGATACTGCCATATCGAAATCTAGCCTTACAACAAGTAAGGATTTGCTCTAGACCCCCCGCCCTAGTTCAGGGTCTAGGGACAAACAATATATATAAACTCCAGCAAGGATTAGGAAGGACAGATCAAGTGTTGAGATCAGTGGAACATATCACCTATCCTATTCTATGGCAGGAAGCTAATAAACATATTTCGGAATATGTAGTCTGGGAGAACTTATCCTATGTGAAACCAACTTGGTAAGATGTGTTGTATGGTCAGAGAGATCTGACCCTGTCTAAGTGGTGTTATTGTAAATTGTTACGTGTAGAAGTGGCTCCTTAGGTAAGGTTCTGAACCTAAACCAATACTTTATTTCAGAGCTGTGAGTTTTTTATGTTGACACCAAAAGGTGGTGTCAAATGCTGGGTAAATAATTGACAGTGAGGACCCGTGCAGTGTCGCATCTCGGCAGAACAGCCTTGTATTGCCCCCAAGCACGGAGAGGTGGGGCCACCCGATATATTGCCCCCAAGCACGGAGAGGTGGGGCCACCAGATTCCAGCACCAGAACTACTCTTTCAAAGTTACGTAAGCAGGCTGGTCTGCTGGATTTACACCAACTTCATAGACATAGCACCCAAAGTGAATTACTACTAAAACATCCCATTTCCCTCCATCATTAATGGACAATGTTTGGTAGGCATAGACAGGGAGGGATGAAGCCACCCCAACAGCACATCTATTCATCGTTCTCCCAGGGAAAATAAAATTATGAACTGTAGAAATATTAACAAATCGTGAAAATTGTATACGTACACACCTTTTATTTATCATGCCATTTATTCATGCCATTCACTCATAAATTTCAAAATATTTCATATGTTCTGGCCAAAATAAAACCTTGGTTCAGAACAAATAAATTTAAAAAAGATTTACTTTCTAACATTTCACCAGCTGAATTTAGTTCATTGTGTTCTAAATTTTATTGATAATATTATATTATTTAATATCTGTGGGTGTGTGTTTGTATATGTCAATACAACACATTACATTCAGTACCCTAGATTTTAACGTAGCCACATTCATTAGAAAAAAAGATAGGTGTGAGGTCGTAGTGGTAGCAAGAAAGGCCTTCTGAAAATTCACAACTACATTTTATCTCAGGAGCCTTCACAGCTGACCTCATACATCACACTTAGTAATATCACCATCATACAATACCATCAAAACCACTACACCCATGTCCATAAAAAAATACAATATAACTGTGTGGCATTCCATGCCCGACACTATAAGAATATAAAGACACGTCTTCTCCGTTCGACGGTCATTCAAGAAAGGGTCCCGTCTCTTGGTCACGGTGCGTGACTACCAACGCTGAAACGTCACAGCGTTCACTAGGCTAATAATACTTTTACATTACATTAAACGTTGTAACCCCTAAAATCGCATGCTGCTAACCTCTAGCAGACAATGCCAATTAATCTACCGTAACAATTCCCTGTCCACCGGGGGAAAAAAATCTATTAGATAGATTTTTTTTTCAAAAACCTATCTGAATGGATATCAAAAATTTAACAATATCAAAAAATTTAACAAAAATGCGGCATATGGCCTACGATGTTCTGTCTAGAACAGTGTCGTGGTCATGTCGACTTACTAACAGTCATCTAATATATTAATGATCATATTATACATAAATGTTATACATAAATTTTATATGAACTAAAAGAGAATGGCTAATGTTGATATCTAATTAAATAATTAATTAACTTAAAATATGTCGCAATGAAATGTCACGTCAGACTAATCTAAAGAGTTAAAATTAAACTAATTAATTATATTGAGTGTGTAATGAGAATAAAGTTGTTGAAAATCTACTGTAAGAAAAATAAAAGGATATGTTAAAGAGAGAAATAAATAAATGAAGAATAAAGTAGAGAAAGAAAGTAATGTATAAATTTAACTTAGTTATGTGTGTTGGACATTAATTAAGTTTAGTATTAAGTTGTTAATACCTATCTAAATTAACCAATTTAAACAATAATGTAGTATGTAATGTATCGACATAATTATTAACTATATAATATAATAGTTACATACAATAACATTATCTAAGAATCATGTGAGTTCTTATTTTTTTCTTCTTTCATTTTTTTTTTCAAATTTCATTTCATTTTTTTTTAAATATTTATCTCACCTTTCATTTTAATTTTCATTATTTTAACGACTTAATTAAAATTACTTAAAGTTGGATATGATGATCCATCCTTAGGCTTGATCCTTGTGAATTCCGATTAGAAAAAAATGTTTATGTGTTTCAGTTCATAAGTATCGACGTTATTGACAATAGTTCATGTCGCATACTGAGTTACTTTGATAGTATTTTCTATTATTTTCACTTGATGCACGAAAATGTTTCCAATAGTTTTATCATGACTGGATATCAAGCAAAGTACTGGCGTAAATACGAACATAGAGTCAATTGATGTCGTTCATTTCGTATATAATATGTCTTTAGTAAGCAGATACGTGTATTATAGGCAATTGTTTCTGTCTATGTAGAACATCAATGATAGTGCTATGTCTCTCGAGTAAGTATCTGCGACGTTACTATAGTTCAGGACTCGACATCAGTAGGATTTCGAGACAGAGTATCTGCCAAAACGTTATCTGATCCTGTGATGTACTCGATTGAGAAGTCAAAAGGTTGAAGTAGAATGGCGTATCTTGTCAGCTTCAGACTCTTGTGATTAGCACGACGTAGTGATGCCACCGCTTTTTGGTCCGTCTGTACCACAAAGGGTGCGCCTAATAGGAATTTTTCGAGCTTTGTGATCGCCCAAATGACGGATATCAATTCTCTGTCAACTGTTGAGTACTTGATTTCTGGTGGCTTCAGTTTCCGTGAGACGTACAGTGTGGGATGGAGGACGTCGTCATGATATTGGAGCAAACATGCGCCAATTCCGTAATTACTCGCATCTGTGCGGAGAATAAACTTTTTGGAAGCATCAGGTAGTCTCAAAATAGGTGGGTGTGAAAAAATATTAATTATTTGACGGAATATTCTATCACATTCACTAGTCCATGTCACCTTCACTGGCATGTCCTTTTTTAACAGTGATGATAAGACAGCCGTGATAGATGACAGGTTAGGTACAAATCTGCTGTAATATTGGACTAGTCCTAACAAGCTTCTAACCTGTTTCTTCGTTTGAGGAACGGAAATGTTTAAAATTTTAGAAACCGTACTGGGTAGTGTTTGGATATATCCTGCTCCAATGATGTGTCCCAAAAACGTTATTTCGTGAAACGCTACTTGTAATTTTGTGGGTTTAGCAGTTAAATTGTTCCTTCTTAATGTGTCCAAAACGTATTCAAGACCCAAAAAATGTTCCTCAAAAGATGAACTAAATAAGCATATGTCGTCTATGTATGTAATAATGTCTGGTCTACCTGAAAAAATGTGTCGCATCATGCGAACAAAGGTAGCTGGAGCGTTAACAAGCCCAAAAGGCATAACATTCCACTGGTATAGACCTTGCGGAGTGGAAAACGCTGTGTAGTATTTAGCTTTTTCGGTTAGTGGTATCTGCCAATAACCTTTAGTTAAGTCTATCTTAGTGAATATAGTTGCGGTCGATAGACGTGGCAGTAAGTCGTCGAGAAGTGGATGTGGTTCGCTATCAACTATCGTTTGTGCATTTAATTTTCTATAGTCGACGCATAGTCTAATGTTATTGTCCTTCTTTCGGACAATAACTAATGGAGAAGAAAATGGGGAATTACTAGTTTCAATAATTCCTAAAGATAACATCTGTTCAAGTTCCTTAGTAGTTTTAGTAAGAAAGTGTAGAGGAACAGAATATGGATGTACCCGAATTGGAGTATCATCGTTAAGAGTGATGTCATGACTAATGACTGATGTGCGACCTGGAACGTCGGTCAACACATCTGGATAAGATTGTAGAAGTTCAGCAATCTGTTGATGCTGTTGCGGTGTAACCGACGAAGAGATGGTTACGTCCCGCCAAGATTCAGTAGGCTGTACTACAGGTACAGGTAATGCTAACTGTACCTCAGGAAAAGAAGATTCTTCTTCCTGGATAACAGACAAATTAGAATAGTGACATGTAGGTACGAAAGTGTCATCTAGTTCATGAAAAATAGCTTGTAGATGTTCAGGTCGAGTATGAAATTGTTTGAGCATATTAATGTGAAATATTTTGTGATGTCCCTTAATGTCCAGGACATAATCAACATCAGAAATCTTATTGATAACATGGTATGGACCGTTCCACGAGATGAGTAGTTTATTATCGTTATGTGGCAATAACACATAAGCTTGATCTCCTGGAAATAATTGACGTAATCGTCTACTACTGTTTTGGAAAGTTCTAGCTTTCGCTTTAGCAGCCTCAGATGAAGCTGTTGCCATTTTGCAGGCATCAATAATGTTATTCCGGAGATTAATTACATACTCATAGGATGACTGGGTATCCTGAGTCATCTCGGAGTCAATCAATAAGTCTTTTATTAGTCCCATAGGACCTCTTGGTGGAGCGCCAAAGACTAATTGAAATGGAGAGAAGCCAGTTTGTTCATGTGGCACCTCTCGATAAGCGAATAACACGGCTGGGAGTACTCTGTCCCAGTCCTGTGGATGGTTAACTGTAACTTTATGTAACATTTGTTTGAGTGTGCGGTTAAGTCTTTCTACTGCACCATTACTCATTGGGTGATAAATGCTGCTGAGATTTCTATCTATATTCCAAGTCTTCATTACTTCTGTCATAGTCTCAGATATAAATTGAGATCCATGATCTGACAAAAGTTTCCTAGGAAAACCTACTCTAGAGAAGATCAGGTGTAGTGCATCAGCTACATCTGTGGTGGTGGTTGTTTTCAATGGGATGGCTTCTGGCCATCGTGTGCATAAATCGATGCACGTGAGAATAAATCTATGTCCTCTGGCTGATGGTAAAAGTGGGCCAATAATATCAATGGCCATCTTGTCAAAGGGTCTCACAGATATGTCACAAGCCTGAATAGGCGCCGTGTGAAAGGCTCCTCGTGCTTTCACTTCCTGGCATATCGTACAGGAGCGTACGTACTGTGAAATATCTCGTGACACTCCCGGCCAAAAAAAAGAAGATAATACTCGAGAACGTGTCCGAGTATATCCCATGTGACCTGCGCACTTAGAATCATGTGCGTGTTGAAGTATGTAACGTCTAAAAGCAAAAGGTACCATGACCTGTTGTCTTACATGAGTTTTATCCATAAAACATCTTAATAAAATGTCATTTTTAATAATAAACCAATGACTATTATTATTGTTCATAGCAAGATTGTCAACTTTGTTGACCAATGCAAAAAATTTTGTTAATGATCTGTCTTCCTTCTGTTTTGCAGCAAAGGATACTCGGTCAATAGTAGAATGAACCTCGATATTTTCATGTTTGTCTGTTTCCTTGTTTTCAGTGTCCATAGTCTCTAATTGTTTCGTATGTGCTCTGGTTATTACTGCATTTCCGATGCATAGATTATTTTTTTCCCATTCAATAATCTCTTCTGGTGTGCAATCTTTACTTCCGTGTATGCATCCCACCATAAGGTCGGCAATTGGGTTTCTTAACATGCATGCTTTAACGTTGCCTGTGAAAAAAGGTGTATTAATATGTATAATAGCAGTTGGATAACATTCTATGGTTCCTCCAAAGGTCATGCACCTGACATGTTCTCCAGTTGCACAATTTGGATGAACAAGTGACTGACGGATTCCGATCGTTGTCGATCCCGAATCTCTTAAAACTGAGACGACGGATCCATTAACTTTTCCTCTGTTGAAGATCAGCGAGCCTGTTCCGTCATTGACTGCTAGACTGACTTCTGGTAGAATGTGTCCGCAGTTCAGAACTGTCTCTTTTGCCTTCTGAAATATAAGATTACATTTTGGGCAACTATTTGCCACGTTATAATTCATTGCATAACATGTAGATGAAGACTGTATTTTGTTATTAGTAGGTGAACTCTGAACCCCAGGGGTTGTAGCAGTAGTAACGGCTGCCCCTGTATTATGATTATAATTTGTCGATCTACGAGAATGAGAACGATGACGAGAATAATCAGTTGAATTATCCCGTTGTCCCCTATTGTAACTGTTATCTCGATGTCTCGAGTTATAATTATCGCTGTTGTTCCAATTGTTACCATTATTATAATTATATGACCGATTATAACTTGAGTTACGTGGATTATTGTTGTATCTGGACTGAGGTGAATAATTTCTATTTTGTGTTCTTCCTCTATTAAAGTTATTGTTAAAACTATTACGTCCCTTATGAAAATTAATGTCATAGTTTCCTTTGAACCTACCTCTGTCTACACTGTGTGTTCTTGGTTTGTTATTATTATGATATGCCATATTGGAGGCTACAGGAAGAGGTTCTCTTATCAACGAGCCAGAAATGTTAGCATTCGGATGAGCGGTGCAGTAATTTAATGAAATTTTTTCTAACTCATCAATAGTTTCTGGTTTACGTTCTTGCAGATAAGCAAAGAACGGTGGGCTGACAGAAGATAATACTTTATCCCTCAATAACAAATCGACTAACTTGTCGTAAGATTTGTTGACACCTGCCAGTTCAACCCATCTGTTAAAAGTATTGCGTATGTTAGCAATAAACCCTGTAAAGTCTTTATTATTATCTGGCAACAAACTTTTGAAACGTAATCTACATGCCTCTTCGTTCAAGTGGAACCGACGCAATAACAAAGTCTTAATGGCCTCATAGTCAGTGGATAATGTCGGATCAATATTTTGTGCTGCACGTGCAGGTTCGCCATCCAGAAATTCTTTGAGTTTAAGTGCCCATGCAGTTTTGTCAAGGTTATTGACCTTGCATATATCCTCAAAGCGCGATAGCCATGATGACAAATCGTCCACGTGTAACTTGAACGGTGGTAGCTTAAAGTAATAATTGCCCTTAAGTCGGTTGGATGAAGATCCAGATTGAGTATTATCATTTTGGCTTGCTGCAGCACTCTGCGAATGAAGTTTTGCTGTTTCCAATTTAAGCCGTTGCAATTCCATTTCTTGCTGCAGTATGATTTCCTGTCGTTTCAATTTATTCTCTTCTTCAATCCGTAGGATTTCATCTCTTGCCACCTTTCTTTCTTCTTCTTGTCTTAATTCTTCTTTCTCTGCCTTAGCAATAGCTTTCTTTTCAGCCTCTTTTCTTTCAAGTTCTTCCATCTCTGCCTTATATTTTGCAAGTTGTTGTTCCGCAAATTCCAGGAGTGCATCTCCCTTTTTATTACAATCTTTTCCAATTTTAATGAAATGATCCAAGGTAAGCATTCTTGAAGTTGATTTATTTAAGTATTCAATTACTTATGTCTAGTAATCACCACTAGAATCTATGTAGATATTTGTAATTACTCAACGAATGAATAATCACTACAAAAAATTGCAATATTCCTGTACTGTTATTTATAAGTTCCACAAATCTATAATATTTTGTAAAAATATTATATATATACTCACTAATATCTATCAAAAATAGTTATGATAGTTAGTTATCTAAGGTGCTGAAATTATATCATGCACTTAATATTAGTATTCAATAATTATGGGTATTATACCTAAATAATTAGGTTATTTAATCTTAATAGTTACTAAGTTCACACTGTAGTACTGAGAAAGTGTACTAATTAACATTTAATATGTCTTAATATGTTATAAATTTATAATAATTAATCATAGTATATTATGTCATAATCATGAGCTATAAAGTGCATTGCCCATTTCTTGGACCACCACTGCAAATTGGTGCAAAGTCCCTAATTCCTTCTTAAAACTCATAAAAATTTAATCATATTAATCTACACTCTTATTAATGAATAAATTATAGTATTAATATTAAATTATAAATGGATGAAATGAAGACAAACAACACAATTTGTTAACCAAGGATTACCGAACAGTATTACCATACGACAAAGACATTTTCACAATAAAAATGCATTTATAACTAAGTTGAATAGACCGGAAGTGAGAGATCAAAGAATGAACTGAATAGAAAATTAACCTGCGTACACAAAAATTAGTGACGTATACATGGACTCATTAACGGTTGTACAAATGTATAAACGAAATATTAGTCAGATCAGAAAAATACGATAGATTACAAACATTGTTACAGAACTGAATAAAAATTAGAACTAAATACACTAGAATACCCCAGTTATAACACGACTAGACACCTAACATGCAAGGTCAATTAATTGCAAATACGAACGAACAAAAATCATCGGAAAGCCATCGATGGGTTCTTCGTAAAAATGCAATTAACTAACGGCCTTAAGAACAATTAAAATCAGTTCGTGGCATCCAAGGAGCCATAGAATTGATTTCAATCCGCCGCCCATCCATACCCACGAATAAGGGACAACATCAACGGAAAAAACAGATATAACATAGATATATAACAAATAGAGTGGACATGCCTGCACAGAGAAATGGACTTAGTATTGTGCTATATGAATGACAACCGTCCTAAGTCTAGACTTATCTTTAAAAGGCACCGGCGATGTCAAGTTCATAAACGGACTAGATTCATGCCTAGTACTGTTTGCTCCTTGTTGGCTGATAACCGTATTCCATCGTCTGGTCTTCTTGATCATTTAAATCTTCATCAAACCTGGAATGCGTTGAAGGTTGTACTTTCGAAGCGCGGCATCTACGCATGATGTAGTGACGTCAGATTGGCATTTCGTAGTCATGCGTTTAACGTCACATTTATGCAAATCATGCGACTTTCTTGTAATCGTAAACAGTTTGTGAAAGTATGTAAACAAGAAAAATTTTCCTTTTTCTTTCGATCCCCATACTGGCCACCAAATTCTGCTGCGGTCGGAAAATTAGCCCAACGGATTGTTGAAAGCTTGATAGTCAATCGTGGTGACTTGTTTTACAGTTCATCATTTTTGCATCGTGCCTTCGATGTTAGTTACGCGAATGTGGGTTTAAATACTTTGAAAATCATGATAGTAATAAATGAATCTCCCAAATGTTCATAGACGGGATAAGTCATGTCTAGAGTCCAAACAAACAATTTATTATACATTTTGTACACTTCGTACGTTGATCATGAATTACATCACAAATATAATTTAGAATCCTATGTTGAGTTAGCTATCTTGCATATCAGTCCTTTGTCTCATACATCTGAATTACTGTAGGCAGAACGACATAACTATATGCACGAGTGGTTGGTAAATCCAACAACCGACAGTGAGATTATGCGTCTGGCACTAGTATAACTAAAACGGACTGTTAATTCATCTCGACAAGGTTTAGTCAAATACTAACCTGTAACTTCATCTTTCTTCATCATAACAGTGGACTGACCCATGTCCATAACAAAATACAATATAACTGTGTGGCATTCCATGCCCGACACTATAAGAATATAAAGACACGTCTTCTCCGTTCGACGGTCATTCAAGAAAGGGTCCCGTCTCTTGGTCACGGTGCGTGACTACCAACGCTGAAACGTCACAGCGTTCACTAGGCTAATAATACTTTTACATTACATTAAACGTTGTAACCCCTAAAATCGCATGCTGCTAACCTCTAGCAGACAATGCCAATTAATCTACCATAACAATATCTAGTAATAAGTTCTCCTGTGACTATCTTATTATAATTACTATTAACCAGTCATTTGAAATAATTAAGTACACATTTTCCATTTTATTATGTCATATGATTTTGCATTCCATTTATGACTCCATAATATTTCTTATGTTCTGACCAACTAAACATTTGGTTCAGAACAAAATAAATTTATCAAAAGATTTAACTTTAAAAACTAAAATAGCCTGAGTTAGTTCAGTGTGTTATAAATTTTATTAATATTATTAGACTTCTTAAATATCTGTGTGTGTGTGTGTAATTTACCACAACACATTACATATCAGTACCCTAGACTTTTTAACGTAGCCACATTCATTAGAAAAAAAGATATGTGTGAGGTCGTAAGTGGTAGTAAGAAGGGCCTTCTGTAATTCACATCTACATTTATCTCAGGAGCCTTCACAGCTGACCTCATACATCACACTAGGTAACATCAACCATACAATACCATCAAAATCCACTACACTCACATGACCCTGATTTGTTGTTAGGACATATGATACTCTCACATGACCCTGATGTGTAACTAGGACATATGATACCCTCACATGACTGATGTGTAACTAGGACATATGATACCCTCACATGACTGATGTGTCGCTAGGGCTATATGATACCCTCACATGACAGATGTATAGCTAGGACATATTTCTTCTTCTTCTTCGTACACTCTCAGACGTCCACTTGAATGTTCTCAAAAAAAGCAGCAGTCAGTTTGAGGCTATTTGAATCCCCGTAAAGCTTTTCCACGAAAGGAGCTGGCGTCGGCCATATGCACTTTCTCTGTACCACATATAAGGGGCAACTTTGAAGCAGATGTTCAGCAGTCATTTTATCAGTGCCACAGTTACACTGATCGGTAGTTCCTATCTTTAGCTTGTTGAATAGATGGTATCTCAATCTGTTGTGGCCAGTGCGGAGTCTGAAGATTACCACTTGTTCTCTTCTGTGGAGCTGGTAGTAAGCATCATTCTGTGTGTGCCCTGGATGTTCAACATTCCATTTGTTTCTGTATCTGATTCTGATAAAACTCTTTGCCTCCTCAAAAGTTATGCTTGCATCAGGCTGAGGTAGATGTGAACCTTCTTTTGCCATTCTGTCAGCCTCTTCATTGCCGGTGATGTTACAATGAGATGGGATCCACTGGATCACAATACTTTTGAATCGTTGACAAAGTTTGTGGAGCACTATTCTGAGATCATCCAGGTCTGTATTATTTTGGCTTTTCAACGTTGCAATTACTGACTGTGCATCAGTAAAGAAAGCAACTTTTCTCTCTGCGCTTTCTTCTGTCAATATAACTTCTGCTGCAGTTTTCAAGGCCTCTGCCTCTGAAGTTGCTGGAGAGTCGTCCTGTCGCCACTGACAGCCTTTTTTCTGCACCAGTGCTTAAGGTCAGAAGGACACCCCCACCTCCATTTTCTGTTGAATTTGTTGCTGATCCATCTGTGTATGCATGGGTCCAGGTGTTGCGTGGGTAATGTTTCTCTATGTATTTTGCTGCTATGGATTTTCTATCTGTTGCAGTTTTGCTCTTTTTTCTTTCAATTCCAGGAATGTTTTCTATCATTTTAGGGAAACGATTTTGTTTCCAAACTGGAAGCTTGTGTGCAGTGTAGATGGGTTTAACAGTGGATATTTCATCTATGGATACTGCTCTCATTTGTGGTTTGGTTGATTCTACAAAATTGCTTCATTTGAGTCTTTGCCTTCTAAGAGCATTTATTCTATGGCACATTGGGTGGTCAGTTAGTCTTTTGAATTTTTCGGCCTGTTGTTGAGCCCTGCAGTCTCTTCTATCTGTCATTTGCTGGAGGCATGTAATCTTTTCGAGTTCTTTTTATAGGTGTTGACTTCATGCCTCCCATTATAATTCTCATTGCTTGATGTTGGAGTCTGCTAATTTTATATCTTCTTCTTCTTCTTCCATCCTTAGCCACCGACCGTCAAAGCAGTCAGTGGCCATTATGCCTAGTGGCGTCTTAGGGCAACAGCAGATAGGTTTTCTTTGCCATTGTTTCCCATCACGCCTATTGGCGTCTTTAGGGCAACGGCAAATCAATCCATTTGCTGTTGTTTCCGTAATCGAAGTGACTAGCAAACGGGTGATCAGCCCGTTGGTTAATTTTATATGATATATATAAAATATATATAGGACATATATATATGTCCTCTCTCTCTCTCTCTCTATATATATATATATATATATATATATATATATATATATATATATATATATATATATATATATATATATATATATATATATATATATATATATATATATATATATATAGGACATATGATACCCTCACATGACTGATGTGTTGCTAGGACATATGATACCCTCACATGACTGATGTGTAGCTAGGACATATGATACCCTCACATGACTGATGTGTAGCTAGGACATATGATACCCTCAATGACCCCGATGTGTAGCTAGGACATGATACCTTCACATGACCCTAGTGTGTAGCTATGACATATGATACCCTCACATGATCCTTATGTGTAGCTAGGACATATGATACCCTTGCATGACTGATGTGTAGCTAGGACATATGATACCCTCACATGACACTGATGTGTAGCTAGGACATATGATACCTTCCCATGACCCTGATGTGTAGCTAGGACATATGATACCCTCACATGACACTGATGTGTAGCTAGGACATATGACACCCTCACACGACCCTGATGCTAGCATATATGATACCCTCACATGACCTCACAAATAGGTGAACTGAATTTTCAGGATTTTGTCTTATGCTTTGATGATAATACTTCAGTAAGTTGCTTCCTGCCCATATAAATTTTCTTCAGCCTTTTTCTCCACATCACTGTGATCCTCATGTGTTACAATTGTTACACTTTCACTTATGTGTTATTTCTCTTGATATGGCAAAAAATATTACCCTTCATCAAAGCACAACACCTCAGTATACAACTTACTTTTTCCTTCCGACATGAAGCGTAGTGGGAAGCTGAAATTTGCATTCTTGAGCCAAGTGTGTTGACTTGCTGCTGCAAGCCCGTGTTATTTTAGGATGTCTTTGATGTTGTCTATCCATCTGCCCTCTTGGCCTTCCCTGTGCCATGAAACCAGATCTTTTGCTTTGTAGGCATGTAGTGGTAGTTTATTGAGCTCCATTCTCATGAGATGGCCAAACTTCTTAATTTTCTGTCTCTCTATATACTCGGTGCAGGAAGTATTTCCTGTATTTCTTCTGATTTCGTTATTTTTCATTCAGTCTCCCCTGGTAACATTAATGGCTTTTCTTAAACATCTCATCTTATAGGATGTGGTTTTCCTCTTCTGTGCTTGGGTCAGGGACCATGTTTGACACTGATAGCAAAGAGTCGGTAAGAATATACTATTTATCAGCTGTTGTTTAGTTTCCATACTGATATTCTGTATACAACACATATTGTTAATGGACGCATATTTTAATTATATGACTTAGTTTCCTTGGTTCCTATCTCTTTGGAGCATGTGATTTCTGCAAAATTTTTCTAGTGTGCTTGGTTTTTTGCTGTTTTTGTGACCTAATTTCAAGGAAATGGTAAATCTTCTCATCTCCTGTCCCACTAGTCTGCTCTGATGTTGTAAGAAGTACTCCTACGCATGCAGAATATGTTGTTGTTTAACTAAGGCTGCTGAGCTTATTGCTCTTTTGCAGCCAATACCATGTTGAAGAGTCTTTGGTATAATCTACACTGTAGATCTAGGCTTTTCTGCCATTCTGAAATGTGTTGAGTTGAAGTCCTGAGCTCCAGTTTGGCTTGCTTTTAAAGGATCACCACACCTGATCCTAAGCTAGGAGGAAGAAGCGTGTGGCATACTGTGCATTCTCCACCATCCAAGGGCGTTCTCCATATATGCAGAGCTAAAATACTGTGCTCTGGTTCTGGGCTCTCCCAAGGAATTGTCATTTCCTACACAAAGCCACTTCTCAGCTCCCCCTGCCTCATCATGGGGTCCATAGTGAGATCTGTTTGCGGGTAAACGCCAGAGTTATGTCTGGGGCTCAAGTGACTTCTCCAAGCTTAGTGTGCAATGCTGAGTTCTCAACATAATTCACCACAGGAGAAATCCCTGTAGGTTCACATCCAAATCTACATACTATAGCACTGTGCATAGCTGGTGGTCATATAAGGATGACTCCAGATATGCCCCCATGCATGTACAATACATTAAAGCAGGGTTTGGCATGAAGTAGATCCCAATATACTGGTAGATCACATGGGATGACTTGGTAGATCTCTAGGTGATGAAGGAGGAAAAGAAAGGATTTTAAAGCTAGAGACATTTCAGACCAGCCTTCTCCCACTAGTGCTCCTTGGTTTCTCTGTACCTCTCTTGCCATGGGGATTCAAGAACAAGGACTGCCTAGTAATGCTATCAACAGGTTTCCTCAATGTTTCCACATTTCCGAATCCCAAGCAGTCTGTTATGTACTCTTTCGAGGCTCTGTTTCATGCTGTTGAGCGGAATCACACTGTAATTTCCTCTAATGATGTTCACTGAAGCATTTTACAAAAGCATAACATATGTTTAAAATTCTTATTGTAGGTAATTTGTTTTCTTTATTCATACAGATGGATGCTCAATGTGCTGTTTTTGGAAAAAGGAATAAAATAAACATAAAACAAAACTACCAGTTCCATTAAAGCAAATAATTTTGTACCTTGAAATTTTCTGTTCAATCATTCTTGTTCTCTTAAAAGCTTATTGTTTTATTTATTTAATTTTTTTAAATACATTTCGGCACCTTCCCCAAGTCGGCACCAGGTGGGGCCATACCACCCAAGAGCCGGCTGGCCCTGCTACCATTTTAGAAAAAAAGGAAAAAATATGCCCATCCACACAATTTGACTTTTAATTTACTCCGTTTGACAATCGCTGGAAAGCAGAAATGATGTCGCGATTAGGTATCAGCAATTAACAAATTTTTTAGTTCTCTGTTTACGTGTTTTGTGTAAATCTAAACTAAACTGCACCAATTTTAAGGCATTTTTGTTTTATTTACGCGCCAAACTCGAAGTTATGCGACCTGCTATTTAGACATTTTTACAGTACGTATTTTACCTGTGCGCCAATGGGAGCATGAGAGCTAGATGATGCCAGTTTGAATGTTTCTTTGAGTGATTTTTGAAAAGCATTCACTATTAAAGATGCACTTTCGCTTATCAAGACTGCATGGAATGAAGTTCCGCTGTGATGCATGAACTGTGTGTGGAAAAAACTTAGCCCTCAGTTCTGTCATGACTTTGAAGGTTTTTTGCGTTGATGACAATAGTATCACCTCTATTAATGGTGGTGTCAGAATGGCTTCAAGAGCTGATTTAGATGGAGTTGAGAAAAATGAAGTTGCAAATTTCTTTGAACCTTGGAAAATAGAACTGAGCAATGAAGAGTTGTTGGCGCTGGAGAAGATCACCACGGAAGAAGACGCAGCAACTTGCACCAGCCAGCAACAACCACTAGGCCACCAACTTACAGCAAAACATTTAAAGGAGGCCTTCCAACTTGTTTAATCGTGCCTTATGATCTTTGTGTAAGATGGTTCTAACTTAGACAGGAGCTTTATAGTCAGGAGAAAATGATGGAATGTGCTGCTCCCTACCAATAAATTCTCAGTGAGTAGAGAAAGTCACAAACTCAACTCTGGACACCTTCTTCAGAAAACAATTCATTGCTGGATCGCCTGCTTCTCATTCAGATGACTCACCACACCCACCCCTAGTTGAATTAGATGTTGATGAAAATGGAGAAGGTAATGGTCCAGCCCTTACTAATGTAATATTGAATAATCTGTCAATGTTGTTTTCTGTACATGTAGCCATCTTAATATGAATGGTATATATTAATTTAAACTGTTTATTATAACGTATTTATTTTTACTATTATGTAAGGCATTGGTGGAACACATCCCTGTTACGTTAAATGTTCTTGAATGAGAAAATCCTGTATATGACTTTTAACAGGTGAAAGTCAATTAAATATCTGTTAAAGTCAGTTATATAACTGGAACCACCAGGCCTTTACACCCCTCCACTTTAATATTATTCTTGTTCAGTTTCTTCTTGATTTTTTTTTATTTTTAATTTAACGTATAAAATTGTGATTGTCCCTATTTACAATGATTTGACAAATGTGATGCCACTTTCTCATATCGGCAGTTGTTCATATTATTTGGAATTGAAAACAATATATATCCTAATTATAACCCATCAGAGGTTGAACGGGATATTTTTCTTCAATAATTTTTCCCCAAAAAATGTTCCATTTACGCAATTTCTGTTTAAGCGAGGGTTTCGGGAACGCATATATCGTGTAAACAATGAACTAATTGTATAACCTAATTATTTCCCATCAGAGGTTGAATGGTATATTTGTCTCCACGGTTTAAAAAAAAAAAAACGAATTAGGCTGCTGCACAAAAGAAACAGGGTAATATCGGATGAAGTTCGCCGAACGCTCAGCAGTGAATATGTGTATAATATGTGTATTTTCGTACCATTTAGAGTAACCCTAATCCTAACTCTAAATGGTACGAATATACACATATTCACTGCAGTTTCAAAGGCACGATTTTTTTTTTTTTTTTCGTCTCTGCGCAACTGGTAGTTCAAAAAACAAATAATAATAGTTGCCCATCGCAAGCGAAGATGGCGACAGCTTCAGACTTGAATTGCGAGACATCAGTGCCGTGATCTCATGTGGCTAATTAGTCCTATTTTGGCCCTACAGGTCATGCCACATACGGGGCACACATGGTTAGAGTCGATAGTAGTGTTGCTGCGCATTCTGACTTTTCTTGCAGCACGCTTGCCTTCTGCCTTATCAGCTAAATTCTGTTCTGCAATGCGAGCGCCTTGAGTAATGTTTGTCCGCCAGGCAGAGCGATCATGTGCGATAGTCTCCCAGGAGGAGACATCAATTTTGAAGCTGCTCAACGATGCTTTCAGTGTGTCTTTGAAGCGTTTCTTTTGTCCCCCTACTGTTCGCTTACCCATAGAGAGTTCACTATACATCAAAAAACAAATACAGTACCCAAGAACGGTCACTCTGATCAGTCTGTCAAAATGGCAGCTACAGTGTGTGTAAGAAAGGTAATTACAAGACGCTTGTCAAGGCATATTCTTTTACAGAATCGAAGGTACGGTTATTTTTTTTAAAAACATATTTACATAGTTAAATGTTCATAAATGTATCCGAATTTTATTCTGAAATGTCTGCTGTCCAAGAGTTGTAGGCCCTAATTAATTACGTATGAGAGAAACCTGTTTATACATTGACCTGACTGCTAGCATCATACAAACAGTAGTCACACACTTGGCAATATCTGCACTGTCTGCGGTCAGGGTCTTGTGCGCCTGAAGATTGTATGCACATTTCTCCTCCTCCCCCCCCCCCTTTTTCATCTAGGCTATCATCAGTTCCACTAGTTTTACCTTAACTATTGTAGTTTTTCTAGTCTTGTTTGGCGTAGTTTTGGCTGGTCATATACTTGCATTCAGAGATAAATATTAAAAAGAACGCGAGAGTTTCAGACTGCAGCAGCTTAAGAAACACGTATTATTAATTTTGTTTTTTTAACATACAGGTGGAAAATTAATTAGGTGAGAAACATTTAATCAAGAACACCATCTGATTTTTGGAAGAAGCAGGGAATAGTAGACAGAGTCCACATTTTTGCCTGAGTGGCTGTCCATGTGTATGCTACAGCTAGCCTTAACTTAACCCCAACCCTGATTTGAGCTTTGTCAAAAACTATAACGACCAACAAACATTAAGGCCATTTTTAAAATTAAAACCAAAAAAAGAATTCCAACTTGAAGCAAAACTCTGCATATCCGGGCCAACATGGCAGCCTTCTGTCTAACATTTCCACATCAATCTGACGTTCTGTAGTTTTGCCAATGTCCGAGTTGTAGCTTTTTAGCCATCTCATGAAGCAGTTTGTGAGAGTAGTATTTGACATTATTTACTGTGTCACTGTACAGTGGCCTTGGCATAGAAAAACAGCAACTGTGTCACCTCTTATTCATATTTATAACATGATGATGTTTACTTCACTCCCTTTATTCATTCAGTCAGTACCCTTTAGCTCCCCGAGGAGCATAGGCCTTCAACAAACACATGTAAAGTCTTCCTGTCCTGTGCCATCCACTCAAGTTCTTTCCATGTTTTCCTCATCATTTTCACCTCTGTATCCAGTTCTCTTCTCTATGTGTTTTTTTGGGTCTACCTCTGCTTCTCTTTCCCTGTGGATTCCGCAACAAGGACTGCCTTGTAATGCTATCAACAGGTCTCCTCAATGTGTGTCCTATCCATCGCCAGCATCTTCTTCTCAACTCTTGTTCCACTGGCACTTGTCTGGTTCTTGTCATCAATTCCACATTTGTGACTTTGTCATACCATTTTAGTCCTGAAATCCCTTTTTTACTCCCTAGTAAACATGAGAGTACAGCCGCTGCTTATGGCTCTCTCACAAGATGTCTGTACTTTAATAAAGCACTTCTTGTGCTCTTGGATTGGTGGTTTCTGTAGCTATTTATTCTACATGACCAGGCTGCTAGTCCCATGCAAAACCTTCCTTAGTTTCCCGTTATGACTTGCTTGGTGAAAAAAAGACTGGTTCTATTATTTGCTTCTAAATATCAGGTTCATTGTACCACATGGATGATAGTGTTTACTGAAACACAGTTTGTTTGTTTATTAATGTTAAGCTTTACCAAAATATAAAATTTATCAAGACACCAAAAATCTTATTTCTGTCCATTGAACGCCTGTTGATTGGAAGCCACTGTCATGCAGAATCTTCTGAAATCAGTTATTGCCAGTATTGTTTTAACACTTTTATGTCACTTTGGATTTGCATTTTAATTCACTCCTGTTCTGTGTTAGGGACGAAAAAGATGGCTGTATTTTTTAGCCCTTCATTCTTCAGGCCACATCATCCAGAATATAATGTGGCAGACTAAATTTTCACTAGTTTTGTCAAAAGTACTGTTTACACTTAGATCCATAAAATCCAATTTGGCCAAGTGTTAAAAAAAATAATATCACATTTTTGTGACTCTTATTATTTATTTATTTTTATCTCACCTTTGAGTTTATCCATTATATTTTAAGCTCTACAATTGATCTTTCACATGGCTGAATAGTAAAAATAAAATGTCTATCAATACCAGCTCTGGAAAATATTGAAGTTATGCATTTGGGACCCCTTTCTTTGGCTGTCAACTTGAAAAATTCAAATTTAGTGACAAACCTTTAACTGAATAAATTTAAAATGAATTTTGGTCCCCCATTCTTTTGAATAAGATTGTTTTTGTTAATGTTGATGTTGTTTAGTTACTGGAGAACTTAATTTTTCAACTAGTACAAGAAAGAAGAATGAATTACTTGTAAGTGCTTGTTGAGAGAAAATGGTCATGTGAGTGTTTTATGTCGGTGCACACTGAACACTTAGCTTCAGGACTATCCCCATTATGGTCATAATTTTTGCTTTGATGCTGCATGACTAGATGGCATAGTTATTACTGATTTACAGAAGTTTGAACTTCTGTTTTTTTTCCCCCTCAAAGTTGAAAACAGTTTGGCTCAAGAAGCTGTTGTGTTCCACAATTTTTGTATTGCATGTCATTGTTGAAACAATGAGAGTGGTACTGCCAACAGAGCTAACAGTGATTGCATAAATAAAACAAGTGCTGGGGCAAACATATGGGTGTGAACTCCTGTATTTATGGTGACAATGATCAGAAATAACAGTGTCGGAATAGATGAAACAAGTGCTGAGGCAAACATATGGGTGTGAACTCCTGTATTTGTGGTGACAATGATCAGAAATAACAGTGTCGGAATAGATGAAACAAGTGCTGAGGCAAACATATGGGTGTCATCATCATGTGACGTATTCTTTCCAGAACGTTGTCTCCATTACAGCTGCTCTGAACGCATCACGATTCTGGGCAAGTCGACCTGCATCAGCCAAAGACAAGTTCAGACTCTCTGTGATGTCCTGGGTCCACCGTCGTCTAGGTCGACCCCTTCCCCCTTTTCCAGGGACCATGCCTTCCATCACTGTTTTTTCCAGACTATTATGTCTTTTTATATGACCGAAAAATTTCAGCTTCCTTATTGCGATGGTATTTAGGAGCCAATGTTCCTGTACGTTTAGTGAGTGCAGTACTTCTCTGTTGGTCTTTTTTTCTGTCCAGGGTATTCTCAACATCCTTCTGTAGCATTTCACTTCGAATGATGTAATCTTTTTTGCAAGTTTTATTGAGTGTCCAAGTCTCGCAGCCGTATGTTGCTACTGGGAATATATATGCTCTGATCAGTTGTAACTTTGTTTCTTTGCTTGTGCCTTGCCATAGGTTTTTCATCTGTATTAGTTTATGTGAAGCAATTGCAAGTCTTCTTTTAATTTCTACTGCACAGTCGCCAGAGCTGTTGATGATTGATCCTAAGTATTCGAATTCATTAACACTTTCCAGTTCTTCGTTATCAATTTCAATTTCTGGATTGGTCTTTACTTTGTCTGTTGTCAATACTTTGGTCTTCTTGGTGTTTAGGTATAGATTCTGGGCCTCGCTGTGTTTTTTGGTGGACAGAATTAATTGTTCAAGTCCTTCTGGGTTGGTCGATAGGAGGACTGTGTCGTCAGCATATCTGATTTCCGGGATCTGGTACCCGCCGATGTTAAATGAGTCAAACTCTGTGTGTTCTTGGTCATCTCTTACGTTTCTCATGATATTCTCTGCATAAATGTTAAACAGGTAAGGGGAAAGGGTACAGCCTTGTCTTACTCCTTTCTGTACTTCAAACCATTCTGATGTTTCTCCCTCTATTCTTACGGCTGCCTGTTGTTCTTGGTACAGCAGTGCGATGAGTTGTATAAGGTGGTTTGGAAATCCCATATTTTTCATAATAGCCCATAACTGCTGATGTTGTACACAATCAAAAGCTTTGGTGTAATCAATGAAACAAGTATGTAGGTCAACGTTGAATTCTCTACACTTTTCTATGATGATCCTCATGTTGAATATATGATCTCTAGTGCCTCTACCTGGTCGAAAACCCGCCTGTACTTCGTTTATTTCTGTTTCTAGCTTTTGTTGCATCCTTTTCATTATGATTTGTAATAGTATTTTGCTGGCATGGCTTATAAGAGCTATAGTTCTGTAGTTTGTACACAGTTTCAGGTTGCCCTTTTTTGGCAAGGGTATGTAAATTGATCTTTTCCATTCCTTGGGCCAAATTCCGCTTTGCCAGATCTTGCAGCATAATGCATGGTATATACGAGCGCTGCCTTCTCCTCCTGCCTGTATCATTTCAGCTGTTATTTCATCACAACCAGGAGATTTTCCATTTTTTAAGTGTTTGATTGCGTTCCGGACTTCCTCTATGGTAGGTTCTGGTTCACGTTCCGCTTCATTCATGATGTTGTTATCTGCCGCTTTGTTTATTTCCGTATACATTTCTTGACAGTACTCCTTCCATCTGTTCAGAATATCTTTATGTTCTGTTAGAGTGTCGCCTTTCTTGTCGTTTATTGCTCGAGGTGATGATTTAAAGTTGCTGTTCTTCAATGTTCTTACTTCAGAAAACATATTCTTACTCAATCCCTGTTCGCGCATTTCCTCTATTTTCCTGCAGGTGTCGTTTATGTATTGTTGTTTGTCTTGTCTGACTCGTTTTTTAATCTGCTTTGTGTATTCCTTGTACAACTCCTGATTTTCTGTATCTTTTTTGGACTTCGTTTTTCTTCTCTCTACCACCAACTTCAGTGTTTCGTCTGAGATGTATTCTCGTCTCTTTATACTTCTTTTAGGAATTAACCTCTGTGCATTTGTAATATAAACATCTCTGATGTTATTGGCAAGTTCATCTGGTGTCATTTCCTCCTGTACTGCCATAAGAATGTCAAATTTGTTCTGAATATCGACACTGTACTCTTCTGGTATGGCGCTTGTGTCATAACGTATTACTTTGTCGCTTGTAACGACTTTTTTCAATTTGAGTTTGCAGCAAGAAGTTCATGGTCGGAGTCACAGTCTGCTCCTGGGAGCGTCTTGACATATGGGTGTGAACTCCTGTATTTGTGGTGACAGTGATCAGAAATAACAGTGTCAGAATAGATGAAACAAGTGCTGAGGCAAACATATGGGTGTGAACTCTGTATTTGTGGTGACAATGATCAGAAATAGCAGTGTCGGAATAGATGAAACAAGTGCTGATGCAAACATATGGGTGTGAACTCCTGTATTTGTGGTAACAAGATCAGAAATAACAGTGTCGGAATAGATGAAACAAGTGCTGAGGCAAACATATGGGTGTGAACTCCTGTATTTGTGGTGACAGTGGACAGAAATAACAGTGTCGGAATAGATAAAACAAGTACTTACTTACTTAGTCGTTCCTCTTCTAACCTGGGGTGTAGAGGTCTGCCAGAGAGAACGTCATACTATCCTAACTGCTGTTTTTCTCCTGGCCTGGTTCCAACCTAGTCCTCGGTCCTCTAGGGGTTGTCTGACGAGTTCCTCCAAATGAACTCTTGGTCATCCTGGAGGTCTGGATCTCTGGCTCTTAGTTTGCCATATTTGTTGTGATAGCCAATCTTCTTCATTTCTGCATACATGGCCTAACCATGCATAAAACAAGTACAGAGACAAACATCTGGCTGTGAAGTCCTGTATTTGTGATGATGCTGAATGGACATAACTAACAGTGACAGAATAGATAAAGCAAGGGCTGAGATATACACATTTTTGTTTAAATGTATGCAGAAAAATATCCTTTTCAACCTTTGGGCTATAGTTTGGATATATAATGTCTATAGTTTTAGATTGTATATTCAGTTACCGCAGCTTGCTTATGGTATAAGCTCAAGTAAGCAAACATCTGACGAAGGTTGCTGGTCAGATGATCAATGACAATGCACAATTTTACCTTTTTTAGGAAGCAGCTTCAACAAAAGAGGAACAATAATGTAGCATCTCTGTGACAGGATTAATTAAGCCAGATTTGTGTTCAACTCTCTGCAACCAATATGGGACTCTGCAAAATTAAGCTGTTCAGAGCAAATTTACAATCTGTCCTACTTTTTTTCTCAGTACGTCACTAAGAATATCACATCTAAACTCCAGAAATTCCCCAACAGATGCCTCTGACAGTCTTGATAATACAGCCAGTTCTATCCAACAAGGATGGCCATTTATTAATAATAATAATAAATTCACTTTTAGTGGAAACAACAGCATAATTTTGAATGGTCATTAGCATTATTAATAAGTGTTTGATAAGAAATTTTTTTAATTTTTGTGTTTGCAGATGTTTGTGCAACAAACCACCAGCACGAGATACAGTTCACAACACAACAAACAGTTTTATAATGGATGGCACTACTGGTGAGGTGCCAGGTGAAAGACTAAACATGTTTGGTTGGTTGTCTCAGCATGGCCCCAAGTTTTTGATACGAGGGGAACAGGTGCAAGTCATCACAGAGCCTGCACAGTTCTATGAAGTGCTGAAAGTGAGCAAAGGAGTTTTTAGTTTTGATGATCATAATATTTAACTAGTGAAAAGAGAAGTTAAAACATTCAGGACTGATCACTGGAAACAGACAAGTGCCAGTGGAACAAGAGATGAGAAGAAGGCACTGGCGATGGATAGGTCACACATTGAGGAAACCTGTTTACAGCATTTATGAGGCAGTCCTTATTGTGGAATCTCTAGTGTTAGAGAGGGAGACAGAAAAACACATGAAGAGAACTGGAAACAGAAATGAAAGGGTTGAGGAGGACTTGAAAGACCAGGAACTGATGACATTGGATAGGATGATGTCGTGAGTTTGTTGAGAGCCTATGATCCTTGGGGAGCTGAAGGGCAATGGTGATAAGAAAACTCATGTGATTGCGGCATGATCACAGAGTTCACCTGCAGTATTTTGAGGACAGCTTTCTTTAAAATTCATGTGATTACAGCATGATCACAGAGTTCACCTGCAGTATTTTGAGGACAGCTTTCTTTAAAACTCATTAGCCTGGAAGGCAGGTCATCTAAGAGAAGGAAAACTTTGATATCTAACCATCTACTGCCTTGCAAATTAAATACTGACATATCAAAAGTTATCAGTGACAACCATAGATAACCATCAGAAGACAAAGGGGAACAACCATATGTGCTATCGCAGGTGTTATAAACTCCACAACCATACGTAAGAAACAATTCTTTAACAATGAAAGTGAAGAAGAGTATCTTGTAGTGGTAGTAGAACCATCACTGTTGTATGGATGTGAGATTCAGGCATTTAATACATGAAGTAGAAACATTCAAAGGCAGTGATAAAAGTATGATTTCTGAAAAGAACGCTGTCCTCTCCATGGATCAGTGAAGAAATTAAGTGAGGAAATAATAGATGAAAACATGATTTAAGATCGCTTCTAGTGCAGTCATTAAATATCACTTCTAGTGCAGTCATTAGAAGACTGGCAAATTGTATTACCCTTATGTCATATGTGGTATGATACGATCACTAATGTTGAACTGATTACCCCACACAAGTGCCAATGGACCAAGAGATGAGAAGAAGACGCTGGCGATGGATAGGACACACATTGAGGAGAACTGTTGATAGCATTACAAGGCAGTCCTTGTTCTGGAATCCCCAGGGTAAGAGAAGTAAAGGGAGACCAAATAACACACGGAGAAGAGAACTGGAGACAGAATTGAAGTGGATAAAGAAGACATGGATGGACCTTGAGCTGATGGCACAGGACAGGAAAATTTAGCATAAGTTTGTTGAAAGCCTGTGTTCTTTAGGGAGCCAAAAAGGTGATGATGATGATGGAGAAATATTTTAAAACATGGAAGCAGTTATTAAATATTATGTGAACCAAGAAGTTACAGACTTTTATAAATGGAGGCTTGCGCAGAATAGGATTAAAATAGTATGACATGATCATTAATGTGGAACTAATGGAAAGAACCAGACAAATACTGGTGGAACAAGTTGTGAGGAAAGATGCTGGCGATGAATAAGACACATATTTAGAAAACCAGTTGATAGCATTGCAAGGGAGTCCCTGTCTTGGAATTTCCCCCCCCCCCCCCCCCCCCCCCCCCCCCCCCTCCAGGGAAAGAAAACAGTGAGAGACCAAAACAAAAACACATGGAGATGAGGACTGGAGAATGAAATGCAAAGGATAAAGATGACGCAGAAGGACATTGAACAGATGGCACAGACAGAAAGGCTAGGAGGGTATTTGTTGATGACCTGTTCTCCACAGGGAGCTCACAGGTATTGAATGATTGTTTGGTTTGGTTTTGGTTTTAAGGACTATCTTCATTGCAGATGGACAACTCGATCAGTGCTCCGATCTTCCTTAGATCACACAAGGAGGATCTCAGCACAATGCACGAGCTCTGTAGCACCAGTGAGAATCTCAATGTGTGTATATAGGAATCACATATTCTATAAATATTTTTTGGTGGGTGGGTTTCTAATTTGTAAATTTTGCCAGGGCAGCAGCCTTTATGGCGTACTCTTTAAGATTTCCAACAGCCGTGGGATTTTTAACGTGCACAAGTTGCACACAGGACCTCCTATTTTTTAGCCTGTATCCGAGAAGGCTAGGCATCTGATCTCACTATCTAGGAGACTAGAGGGGAGTATGACATCATTAGGACCACTGGTTCTTGGAAAAAAATGTACTGTTTTTACTCGGGAAATTGTTTCCCCTTTTGTACCTTAAAGAATGTACCTTCCACTTATATTCGAGTTAAAAAAGATTTATGAAACCAGTCAGTGTTACATGCACACTTACCACCGCACACTGGTATCCTTCAGATATAATCTTGCTGCTTCATTAAATGCATTTATCAAAATATCTTAGTAATACAAGTTTGAACTCCTATTAAGTCACAAATTTCAACTGGAGTGTGCCTTGTTGACAGCCTCCTTCATTTGATCTATCAGCAACACCATTACTTCTTTTACTAGATTCATTTTCATCAGAGTCTAAATCATGCCCTTATTCAATGTTCACATATGATTTGGCCACACAATTAGTATCCTGACAAAATAATAAGACACTTATCAGATCCGAAAGCAAATATTTGATCGCCTGGAAAGCCTTGGCTTTATAAAAAATCATGAAAAATCATAATATCGATCGCTTCTTAAAAAAGATTTTTGAAAAAAAAAAAAAACGGAAGTATTTTAATATAATGAAAATCTATTTATAACTCTTCTTCTTCTTCTTCTTCCATCCTTAGCCACCAACCGGCAAAGCAGTGTGTGGCCAGTACGCCTAGTGGCGTCTTAGGGCAACAACAAATTGATCAATCTATTGCTGTTTCCACCACGCCTAGTGGCGTCTTTGTGGAACAAAAACAGACCAAACAATCTATCATTGTTTCCATAATCAGATTGGTTGGCAAGCAGGTGATCAGCCCACTGTGCGAAGTTTTTACGGGATGGGGTAAACAGCCCCATGCCCATACCCTCCTTAGTCGCTTTTTACGACATGCGTGGTAGGGTGCAGTGTTACTATTCTTTGCTCCCCTTTCGGGCCCCGGTAACACACGGGTGTATTTATAACTCAGGTCTTGCTAAATACCGAGATCTTGTTTCTACTTAGCAGCAACCGACAATAGTAATAATGAATTTCTGGCCGAACAAACAAACTTTCAAAGGGTTGAGAATTGGGCATGCAGGCCCGTCTGACATTTCTGCCCTTCCTTTGTCACATTTTTTATACTGAATTAATTTATTTTCACATGCATTTTACAAATTAATAGGGTGATTTCAAGTGTTTTAAACGGGAAAGGGTTAAGCTGAACGTGAAAACAATTTGCAGAAAGCCGAGGACATTTCAGTGCAATGCTGGAATTCAGAATAGATAAAAAACTCTGGATGGTTTTTAAGTCCTAAAGTCTAGGGGTCAACTTATAGTCGGATCAACTTATACTCGGGTATATACGGTACATAAAAGGGGGGGAAAAAAAGCTTTTATTTAAAATTTTAGCTTATGTACACGGGCCCCCTAGAATCCATTCGTGGACGACCTCCAAGAGGTTCGTGGACCACAGGTTTAGAAACCCCGATGCAACGAGTTTCTTAAGTAGTCTTTTCTTATAGATTATTTAAGTATTTTTAGCTACTTATTATGTTAATGTTTGTCTGTTTATCTCTACAGTTGAAGACAAGAAAAGCTAAAAAGAGAATCACATTTGCATCCTTGTACTTGGGGAATGGTGATCTGGAAAAGGATTTGGTTAGTTCAGCTTGCATCATCATCATCATCACTTCCCTTTTTTGCTTCTTTTGGAGCATGGAGCTACCACAGCAACTGGTCCCCTTGTAGGTAGCCTGCACACACACACAAAATTATGTACTCTTGCCATAGTAGTTTCTGTGGCAATTAGTTTTAGTGGTGAGATTGCCAGCCCTATGCAGAACCTCGTGTTAGCCACTACTCATGACATGTCTGAGAAAACAGTAATCCTATCCTTCCTTTGTCTCTTCAGGAACTACACTAGAAGTTAGTTTGCAGGGTACGTTTATATTCCATGCCAGTTTGTTAATATTTTGAATGAACTGTCCATGTTGTGTACTTTTCGCTGATGTTTTTTAAAAATCTGCCTGCTTCCAGTTTTTAATGTCTGCACTTACCTCTATAATATTCCAGGCTCTCACTGCATGTATTCTTATGTCTATCCATCTCCTTCATAATTACTTACATCCTCACTTAGTCCCAGTCTGTCTTCAGGCACTCATCCTAGGCAAAAACCTGTCTGTTCTTCCTTTATATAATTTTAATGCTACAGTTGATTTCATTGCTGAAATCTGTGAAAAGTAAGTTATGAGGAAGGTCACTTACTCACTTTCACTGTGAAATTTTGTAACATGAGGTGCAGGGTATGAGAAAAATAATGAACTGAACTGTTTGCTTATCACAGCTGTGTTTATTAATAAGTGTACAAACTTTGATCGATAAATGTTTTCATTTATGGAATGAACTTCTTTTCACAGTAGTTAACAACAGTTTATTCCAGTCTACTTCTAGTCAATGAAAATTAGATGCTGGTTTATCTTTTTTACAAGAGTAGTATCCAGTTGCCTACTTGCAGCCGACATAACTGTAAGATTGATATACATATTAGCATCTGATGCTTAAATTTTGTTATAACCAGTATCATTATCAAAAAGGCTTGCTTTTTTAGGTAAGTAATCACAAAATCGTGCCAATATTTTAGCAGCGTATTTCCTTAATATGTGAAAAAAAAGTTTATTTTCATAGCTGCCAAAAAAGAAGTCTTTAACTTGCTGCAACTGTAAGGTTCAGTTTTAATGCATTGCTAAACTGCAAATCAATCAAATCCATTTGAAAATCAGTTAGATGTCTTGCTTTGTTCCAAGTGGTTTATAAAACAGATTGAACATTTCTTCCTCTTACCTGAAAAATTAGAAAAAATGGCTTTTTGACTCCATCTTTCGTTATGATCACTTTTCTTGAAAACTGGAATAAATATTTAAAAAAAAAAAAAAAAATGTGCCTTGTTTTGAGGAGGCGCGTCTTGTCCCATTCAATCTAGTCAGTTATATTAGGGCGCATATCCAAATAAAAAAGACCTTTAGGTCTGGTGGTAACCCCTACACCTCACGGTAGAAAGGGAACAACTAAGTAAGTAAGTAAGGTAACCCAGAATAAATCTAAGATTCCCTGAACATCAGAATTTTTTTGTTCAAAATAAGTGCACAAGCATTGTTAGAATATAATGTGCCCACAGATGAAGCCTCGTTTCAAAACGTCGAGTAGTCATATGTGGAATACCAGCTGTAAGTTACTGTAACATTAAATTGTAACATTTATTATAATAATAATAATAGCCCCTTCAGTCATAACTGACTATGGCAATGCACCTATGTGGTGACAGCCCTCAGCTGCTTATTTTCCTGGTATTCCTTTCGACGTTTTCTCCTCTCCTCTGCTTGCTATAAGAGCTTCTTTTCGCCCATTCTGAAGTGGCTTCGTAGATAGCATCGCCACTTGGTGTGATCGGCAGCTTCATGGATTTATGTCCAATGCCCTCATGTCTCTCTTGCACACATCTTTGAATCTCTGCTCCAGTCGCCCAACTGTTCAACATTTATTAGACACTAGCTGTAAGTACCCGGTGTTGCCCGGATCCATGTCAGAATGGATGCAAGTTGGGTTTGGTGCGAATCGTTTTAGGAAGGTTTAAATTTTTGTTTGGTTTTGATTGACTAGTACAATTTTTCATTGAGGTGTGATTCTATCGCAAAAACATCACCTTAAGAATGAATGGAGTTGAGGAATTTCCTAGAACATACACAAATGTTCTGGCACAAACATCGCTCAGAATTAATCAAACTTTTTTTGTCAGGGATCCTGTAGCAAGAAACCAGAAGTGAAAGAAATATTGAAGGAATTTTAAAGGAAGACAGTAATAGGAAAATTAGGAAGAGATTTGTTTGAAAAGGAGGGTTGGAAAATACTGCCAAAACAGGAAAACCACATTTGTTGTTGTCTTAAAACTTTTATTTGAATTTCTTTTGCGATTTACAAAATCATGTACATTTTACAAAATGAAATACATGGCAAGTACATTTTATAGCCTTTCCCAGATGATGAATAGAAATTCATACATGACACTGTCTTATTATGAAGTTTTTCTCCAGTCTGTGGATTGACTTGAGGTATAGAAATGTAATACTCATCTTCACCGCGGCACAGCATTAATGGGTATTATAGAGCATCATAAGCTCTATGGGTTTCAGAGACTCTGTATGGGTTTTAGAGACTCTGTGTATAGAGTTATCACGTCCGTGCAAAACTATGTCCCTTCGTTCAAAGTGTTGGCCTTCAATTAAAATAGCTACCTCATTAGTGGTTGGGGCATTATACCTGCCCCGATGTTCACCATCCGGTTGCATGGATAATTAGACGGAAGTCCTCGACATTGGGTGGAACATTTTCTAAGGCTGTTTTAAATGATAAAATATAATTATTGCTGCGATGTAACATGTCTTACAAAACAGAAATAACTTCAAATTTCAGATTTTGAAAGTTGTTACAACGTGTAGAAGCCTGAGACACATGATCAGCGATAATATATATTTGAAGAAATTTCGGGTCATATCTTTTGTTGGGAAGTAAGCTACCAAGCAAATGATATAACTGACTTTGAACGTCAGCATATAACCTGTTTCAGACACTACTGTTGCGTGCATATTTTGTCGCACATATTACAAAAATCGATATGGCTATTTAATATGGGAAAAATATAGACATTCATTCATTTGTGTATGAAAATGCTGTCTATGGTAAAAGCGAGAGAATCCATGTTTGATTCACACTTTTGATTATAGGAGTAATCGTTCTGGATATTGATCCGGCGCAAGGATATTGCGCTTACGTTTGTACTTATTTTTTAGGGCCAGAAAATATATTAATTTGCTTATTGTGTTTATGGCCTGAATTCATATGTATTACATATTATTAGTACAAGTAGAATCAGTCCTATATTGTATATTTTGGATGGGTAGGAGGGACTAGATTCTTGTTATTCCGGTCTAGCGGAAGTATGAGTTGTCTTGACAAGTCGTGATGAGTTCCGATGTACCGTGATAATGGCGGGTACGCACTTTTCAAAGGGCTGGTAGATTCTTAAGGAAATATGATTCATGAAGTGGTTTTCTTCTAAAGGAGATGGTATCTCTACTATAGTTTATGTTAGAGACTCTCCTAAGGTACGGTACAATGTATAATTCGGACTCCATGTATTGCCAGACCCTATTTTGATGATCTCATGTCGATTCGACCTAGATGGAACATTGTGCTTCGTATCGCTAGGGTCGTGTTTTGTATCGACGAAGATGACAGACTTTCCTACAGCGGTTATGGCTACGTGAATTAACCTGATCACCGTAGAGCTGTATGGAAACATTTATGAAATCATTTATATACCCATTATAAATTAACTCTGGCTTATATTCTCCTTCCTATGAATGAGTGAACGACAACTCAGGGAGGCGGCCATGTTAGATTTCGGTCATCATATGTTTTGATCACTGCCAAGAGAACAGATTATTTATCCTATTATCGGACAGTGACAGGGAGATCTCAATCTTGCTAGAAACCCCCTCTTTCGTGGTTTCATAATATATGCTACAAACTATGGACGTCAAGTAACTTTAGTTATTTACCGATCTGCCTTCACTGACGCGTTTAGTCAGATAGGGGGATGCGGCCATAATGTATCATGACATTGAACTTTTGATGTACTGCCCATTATTTCTGAATGTGTCATGACTTCAGATCTGCTATGTATACCTACAAATTGATATGTCAACATACCATGATGTACTCGTATGTCCCAGTGTGTACGTCTGAATAAATTGAGTAAACAAAGATTCCAGCAGTCTGCATTGGTGCCTTGTAGACACAAGTGTATGAGTGGTTATATTGGTCAGCACACGAACAGTACACCATTCGCGGTAATCACACTCTACACTTCTACTTCATACATACACCATCCTGCGTCGGTTGGAGTGACCAAGTTTAGGGCCTGCTTCCCCTGGAGCCTTTGCCTTCCCTAACTCAGGACTAGGGTGAGTTACCCATTTACAGCTGGGTAGACTGGAGCATGCCTGATCTCAACAACACACCACTCTTCCTTACAGAGCATACAGACTGACACTTTACAGAGTGGAAAGAAGAAAGGAAACTTTACAGTGGCGAGCCAGATTCCTGGGTCCAGCTTACGCAGTTTTGTGTTGAGAATCACAGTTTACAGCTGAAAGAACATTTGTTTGACCACATCAACACCAGTAGGACAGCTATACAGTCGATGTCAGCTTGACCTGTATTACCGATAGGATGCTGTATCTAGGTCAGCGCTTGTTGACAGTTTTTCGCTGTACAGACAGTATTACACAGGACAGTGGTATCAAGTGTAGAAAATATCTGGAGCAGTATTGTTGACATTTCTCAACGTACAGAAGAATCACAGTGTTGTTGAACATAAAGTGCATAGTTCATCGTTGGATCTTCATATGCTCAACAGAGAAAAATTGACAGTGTAATAGTTTAAAATTAAATCTATTACTGAATAAAGTGGCAAGTTATTAGTATTAAAATAAACTGTGCCTGCTTTACAACACTATACCTGCAACACATTCCATTCATGACATAAATTATATTGTATGCTATATGCTATTTATGCTTACATGTTATTTGTTATGTATTAAATTAGTTTATGTTCTGTGTGACTAGTACAAGGTATGCCGAGTGACATTGGTCTGGTACTAGTATTCTATAGGTACACATTTTCTTAATTGGAAATTTGTTAGCAACAATTTGCTGCTATTTCTGTTAGTTGTGATGAGGTGTTCTTTTCTTCGTTGTTTTTGTTAATAATTTTGTGTTCCTTAGTTTTGTTTGATTTGTTTGTATAATTGTAGGTCTCATCTTTTCTATTTTTGATTCTTTACACCCTTATGTTTATACACTGTGGCGTTATTTGTCTTGTTATCTTATGGCAGTTATCATCACGGTTTCTGTGATCATTTTTTTCATTTCTCCTATTTAATTTAATTTGATCTCTGCAAATGTGTTCATATTGTCTTTTCTTGTTTGTCCTTTGTAATGTCTTTAGTTGACATATGACGTATAGTGGTATACACTGATAGTATAGTACAGATCAGTACTTTATGATTGTTATTGTTATAAAACAAAATGTACAAGACCTTTGTAAGGCTTGTCTCCCAAAGTGATTGGTAAAGGGAAATATTTTTTCCACAGGTACTCAAGTGATCTTTGATTACATTGAGGTATACAAGACCTTTGTAAGGCTTGTCTCCCACAGTATTTGAGATACAGTTATTGTTGTCCACAGGTACTCAAGTTATCATTGGTTATTATAAACCATACAAGTTTGGACTAAGACTAAGTCTATGGTATAGACTTGTCTCCCATTAAAGTGAAATAGGGTAATTTATTTACTTTTTCAGGTTTCTGATTTAAGAAGACAATATGTCTACATTAGATTATTTCATTGCACAAGGAAAATCTCTTGATAAGACTGGAAAAGACTTAGAACAATGGGCTGTTGCTCAATATGACAAAGCATTAGCTGCAGAAGAGAAAAAAACTGCTGCTGCTGTTGAAGAAAGAAAAGCTGCTGCTGAGGAAAAAAAAGCTGCGGCTGAGGAGAGAAAACTTCAAATAGAAGAAAAAAAAGCTGCTGCAGAAGAAAGGAAAGCTCTAGCTGAAGAAAAAAGATTAGAAAAAGAAGCTGATACTGCTGCTGAACTTAAGAAATTGCAGATGCAAGTGGAGGAAAGGAGATTTGAGGCAGAACAGAAGAAATTAGAAGCTGATGCAGAGCAGAAAAAATTAGAAGTTGCTGCAGAACAGAAAAAATTAGAAGTTGCTGCAGAACAGAAAAAATTAGAAGTTGCTGCAGAACAGAAAAAATTAGAAGTTGCTGCAGAACAGAAAAAATTAGAAGTTGCTGCTGCTGCAGAACAGAAAAAATTAGAAGTTGCTGCTGCTGCAGAACAGAAAAAATTAGAAGCTGCTGCTGCTGCAGAACAGAAAAGATTAGATAGAGAAGCTGAAGAGAGAAAAGCAATAAGAGAACATGAGTTTGAATTAGAGAAATTAAAATTGACATGTATGAGTAATGTTAATCAGGCATCTGGTGGTAATGGTAAACCCTTTGTGTACAAGGTCAAGGTACCAGCGTTTAACCCTACCAGTGATGACATAACATTTTGGCTTTCTAGATTTGAACGGGCTTGTCGATCTCATAATGTTGACAAATCACAGTATGTGAATCAGTTGTCTGAAAATCTAAAAGGGGAGTCTCTGAGTAAGTTATATTTTGTTGAAGAGGCCGACAAAGATAATTATGATGCTGTTAGGGCAGCTTTGATAAAGAGATATCAGCTGTCTGAGGAAGGTTACCGTCTTTTGTTTAAAACAATGAGACCTGAGGTAGGTGTAGAATTCTCAGATTTCATCTCAAAAGCACGAATTACACTTTCACGATGGATTGAATTATCCAAAACAGAGAAAACATTTGATGGTCTTACGGATTTATTGCTAAGAGACAAGGTCATGTCTTCTGTAAATAAATCATTCCTAGAGTTCTTACATGAGCGTAAACCTGGTACAATAAAGCAAATGGAAGAATATTGTGACCAGTATGCCACGGCACACCCTGACATGATTCTTAGTAACTCTAACATTAAAGAGAGTATGCCAGTTGCTTCGGCAACAGAATATAATCAGAATTACTCACACAAATTCCAAGGAGCTAAAAATAAATTTGATAAAAAGGTTAATTGGAATAAGTATCAAAACCAAGATAACCACTCAAATCAGGGTTCTTCTTCGAAGAACTGGAATCGGGCTGATAGTCCTCGACACGCGAGGGGTACCCATAATGTTAGAAATTCTCGGAAAGGGAGTAGCTATAGGAACTACCCAAGTGCTTCATGGAGACAAAAGAAACAATATTACAGGGATACTCAATATAATGAGCATGATGATTATGATCATGAATATTATGATTCAAACCCAAATAGGGGTTATAACAGAGGCAATAATAATTATAGAGACAATTATAACCGAGGTAGATCACAACACAAAAGACATGGTAAATCTTATTACCAGGCTAACTCTGCACAACAGGAGTTCCACGACACCGATAATCAGAATAATGATAAAAAAGACTCCAACAGTGTAGCAAATTCCGCTTTCGATTTTGCTAGAGCATCTGAGTGTTCGCAATGCAAAACATTATTCGATCCAACCACAGTGTAAGCTGCGGTCACCCGCTTCCCGCTCTCCATGCGTCAATTGCGCATAATGGAAGGGGTGCTCTTGTCTTTAATAGGGGCCTAATAGATGGTACTCCGGTATCAATTCTTTTCGATTCGGGGTGCACTACCATTGGAGTGAGGCAATCACTCGTAAATCCTTCTCGAGCTACAGGCAATATAGTCAAATGTGTAACATTTGGTGGCACATTGGAGAAGTACTCCACTGCCATTATCAATATTGCTACGCCTTTCTTTACAGGAGAGGTGCAAGCATGTCTCTTGCCGAATCCGATCGCTGATCTTATCATCGGTCGCATTCATGGAGTGAAAGAATGCACTCCACAGCAAATTTCTAATTGGGAAAATGTTAATATGCAATCTGCTAATGCAGTAATCACTAGGGCTCAAGCTCTTAATATGCCACAATCTTCACATTCTGAAGATAATGATGCGCAGATCCAAGATGATCCCTTGGAGATTTCCCACGATTCCTTTATCAAACAGCAGGAAGATGATCCTACTCTAAAGAAATTCTTTACTCTGGCAACAAAAGGTGATCCGAATAAGGATACAAATCGTAAATCTTGGATTACGATGAAGAATGGCGTACTTGTACGTATGGTACAAGACTCCGCTAAGTCCATTCATTCTCAAATCCTTGTGCCTAAAAATATGAGAGTTAAAATCTTACAGCACGCTCATGATTCGCAGTGTGCTGGACATATGGGTTTTTCCCGTACTAAAGCTAGAGTTCTTCAATCTTTCTTTTGGCCTGCTGTGAATAAGGACATACGAATCTATTGTCGATCTTGTAAAGTATGTCAAGAGATTAAATCCAGAGGTCCACGCCATGATGCACCTATTCAGGCTGCAGACATTCCCATTCGGCCATTTCAAAAAATGGCGATAGACATCATTGGTCCATTTAAGATAAAGTCTGCTAGAGGACACCAATTTATTTTGACGTGTGTTGATATGTGCACACGTTGGCCGGAGGCTGTTCCTCTAAAGAGCATAACTACTGCTGATGTCGCAGATGCTCTTTGGTTAATATTTTCTCGTCTGGGGTTTCCAGCAGAAATATTATCCGACCATGGTACCCAACTCATATCGGATACCATGTCTCAAGTAATGTCGACTCTGAAGATAGAGAGATCGCTGAGTAGTATTTATCATCCTATGTCCAATGGGATGGTGGAACGTTTGAATAGAACTCTGAAAAACCTACTAGGTAAGATAACAGAAGATCATCCTCAGGATTGGGATAGGGTTTTACCCGCGGCTCTCTTTGCATATAGAGAGGTCGCCAACGAACATACAGGATTTTCTCCCTTTGAACTTGTCTTTGGCGCGAAACCGCGAGGTCCTATGTCCTTACTTCATGATCTTATAACTGCTGATAATATTGTCGATGACACAAAATCCTCTTATGAATATGTCATCGCACTTAGACACAAGATTATTGAAGCATGCAAATTGGCAACTGCTTCTTCTGAATTTGCGAAACAGAAGGCAAGGGAATTTGCCAATAAAAAGAGATGTTTGCGTCAACTTTGTCCAGGTGACAAAGCATTTGTCTTGCTACCTTGTAGGGAAAATAGACTTCTCATTTCTTGGAAAGGTCCGTACGATATAATATCAAAAGTTTCCGATGTTGACTATATCGTCGATATTGACGGGAAGCGTAAAACCTTCCACATCAACATGCTCACGGAATTCCATGAACGTCCTGATTATTTACAACCTGTTTTCCAGGCAACGGACGATTTTCCAGTCCAACATGGACAGTACTCATCTCTGTCAGTAATACAGGATGAGGAAACGAGTTTCTCGGATGTAAATTTACCTTTTCCAATGATTCCTCTTCACTCTAATGAATCATGGAAAGATGTTGCAATTTCTCCAGAATTATCTCCAGGAGAGCAGAAACAAGTTTCTACTATGTTAGAACAATTTCAGGATGTCCTTACTGACATTCCTGGTCAAACGGATGTCATTCAACATGACATTATTCTTACTGACCATAGTCCTATAAGAGTCAGACCGTATCCTATCCCGATACATTTTCAAGCACAGGTAGAGAAAGAGTTAGATGAGATGATAGAGTTAAAAATTATTGAACCATCCACATCAGCATATTCTTCGCCGATGGTTATAGTACGAAAAAAAGACAATAACATACGTCTTTGCGTGGATTATCGCAAATTGAATCAAGTGACTAAATTCGATGCTGAACCTATGCCTTTACTAGAAGAGCTACTTACGAGACTATCGAATTCTCACTTCTTTACTAAACTCGATTTGTCTAAGGGATATTGGCAAGTTCCACTATCCGAACACGCCAAACCGTTTACTGCTTTTTCGACGCCTAGGGGTCTATTCCAATGGAATTTCATGCCTTTCGGTCTTATGAACGCCCCTGCTACATTTGTACGCATGATGCGTCGAATCCTATCTCATCGCTCAGATGTCATTGCGTATCTTGATGACATCTGTCTTTTCAGTGATACTTGGAACGATCACTATAATGGTATAAATGAACTATTGTCTATCTTACGCGAGCATAACCTGACAGCGAAACCATCGAAAGCATGTATTGGTTTTAGCGAAATATCTTTCTTAGGACACCGTGTTGGTCATGGGTTCCTAAAAACAGAAGACCATAATACAAGTAAGATACTTAACATTTCTATTCCTAAGACTAAAAAGCAAGTACGAAGTCTCTTAGGTCTAATACAATTTTATGGACGATTCATCCCGAATCTGTCCTCCATTATGTCACCTCTTTCTTCCTTGCTAAAGAAAGGGTCTCCTAATGTAGTCCATTGGACTCAAGAATGTCAATCCTCTTTGGATAAGGTTAAAACTATGTTTTCTACTTCACCTATCCTAGTATTGCCTTCTAAGGATAAGACATTTATTCTTCGTAGTGACGCTTCATCCACCGGGATTGGAGCTGCACTAATGCAAGAGTACTCTGGAACTCTGCATCCTGTGATGTATATTTCTCGGAAATTAAATGCCGCAGAGAAGAATTACTCGGTCCTAGACCGTGAATTATTGGCTATGGTTTGGTCAATCCTTAAACTGCAAAGATTTCTTCTGGGCGCGCATTTCATTGTGGAAACTGACCAGAAAGCTCTTACGGCTATTCAGAGTAAAAATCTGAAGAGCGCGAGATCAACGCGATACGCGATTGCTCTACAGCCATTTCATTTTTCGGTGCGAGCTATCCGTGGGTCAGAAAATGTGATGGCAGATATTTTGTCTAGATGCCCACATGATTCATAACTGTTATACAACTTTGATACAGTTGTTTCTATGTTGAAATGTGTACACATATGTAATATATCATATATTGATTGTAACACTACTTAGCGGTTCATTGATATTTATTCACCGCTGATCTTTCAATGTTTTTCGTCTTTGATGATCATGATGTTAAGATATCTTAGATGAAATTTATGTATAAACTAATGTGGAAATTGTGTCATTGCTAATATTGTAGTATGCGTTGGTGACACCTCTCTGGAAATATTTATACTTAGAGAAGTACTTTCTCTAAGGTCATAAAACTTATGCTTATCATCTGCGCATTGTATTGGTGCGTTGTGAGCCTATTGTATGTTGCTCCTAGATGTATTTCAAAAAAAAAAAATGTACCATTTTTTTTTTCCCGAGGGGTGTGGTAATCTGTTGCGTGCATATTTTGACGCACATATTACAAAAATCGATATGGCTATTTAATATGGGAAAAATATAGACATTCATTCATTTGTGTATGAAAATGCTGTCTATGGTAAAAGCGAGAGAATCCATGTTTGATTCACACTTTTGATTATAGGAGTAATCGTTCTGGATATTGATCCGGCGCAAGGATATTGCGCTTACGTTTGTACTTATTTTTTAGGGCCAGAAAATATATTAATTTGCTTATTGTGTTTATGGCCTGAATTCATATGTATTACATATTATTAGTACAAGTAGAATCAGTCCTATATTGTATATTTTGGATGGGTAGGAGGGACTAGATTCTTGTTATTCCGGTCTAGCGGAAGTATGAGTTGTCTTGACAAGTCGTGATGAGTTCCGATGTACCGTGATAATGGCGGGTACGCACTTTTCAAAGGGCTGGTAGATTCTTAAGGAAATATGATTCATGAAGTGGTTTTCTTCTAAAGGAGATGGTATCTCTACTATAGTTTATGTTAGAGACTCTCCTAAGGTACGGTACAATGTATAATTCGGACTCCATGTATTGCCAGACCCTATTTTGATGATCTCATGTCGATTCGACCTAGATGGAACATTGTGCTTCGTATCGCTAGGGTCGTGTTTTGTATCGACGAAGATGACAGACTTTCCTACAGCGGTTATGGCTACGTGAATTAACCTGATCACCGTAGAGCTGTATGGAAACATTTATGAAATCATTTATATACCCATTATAAATTAACTCTGGCTTATATTCTCCTTCCTATGAATGAGTGAACGACAACTCAGGGAGGCGGCCATGTTAGATTTCGGTCATCATATGTTTTGATCACTGCCAAGAGAACAGATTATTTATCCTATTATCGGACAGTGACAGGGAGATCTCAATCTTGCTAGAAACCCCCTCTTTCGTGGTTTCATAATATATGCTACAAACTATGGACGTCAAGTAACTTTAGTTATTTACCGATCTGCCTTCACTGACGCGTTTAGTCAGATAGGGGGATGCGGCCATAATGTATCATGACATTGAACTTTTGATGTACTGCCCATTATTTCTGAATGTGTCATGACTTCAGATCTGCTATGTATACCTACAAATTGATATGTCAACATACCATGATGTACTCGTATGTCCCAGTGTGTACGTCTGAATAAATTGAGTAAACAAAGATTCCAGCAGTCTGCATTGGTGCCTTGTAGACACAAGTGTATGAGTGGTTATATTGGTCAGCACACGAACAGTACACCATTCGCGGTAATCACACTCTACACTTCTACTTCATACATACACCATCCTGCGTCGGTTGGAGTGACCAAGTTTAGGGCCTGCTTCCCCTGGAGCCTTTGCCTTCCCTAACTCAGGACTAGGGTGAGTTACCCATTTACAGCTGGGTAGACTGGAGCATGCCTGATCTCAACAACACACCACTCTTCCTTACAGAGCATACAGACTGACACTTTACAGAGTGGAAAGAAGAAAGGAAACTTTACAACTACCTTGGCTCCAAAGGACATCATTTGGAACGCATTATTGTACCTGCAGATGTTTCCTAGAAATTCTGTGGACAGAGGATGTTGGCCTGTCAACAACGACAATAGCGGTTCCGGCGGTGCTTGAGGTTCTTCCAATTTAACTTTACCGTGTTGGCAGCAAATGCCTTTCGGCTCATTTTTCCATTTAAGTGCTGAGCACATGTTGCACATTTTGTGGAAAGGACCTAGAATTACAGACTGATCACTGCAGTAATTTATATGAGGGTCATAACATAGAGCAGAACATTCTTTCTTTAACCAGAGAGTTTGAGCTGGCTGGACAACCTGAACTACATTGGGGTTTGGAGGAAGCACTGTTTCAATCATCAAGTCTATGTGATGTAACCGATTGCGCTGCAGGCAGCCGATCTCCTAGGCAAAGACTGAGCATCTCTTTGGATAATATGGCGCGTTGTATCTTGAGATAGACAATCCTGTCTTTCTGCAGAGGTCTCAGGCGCTCATTTTGTAGCATGACGCTGACGATCTCTTAAGAGACGGTCATCCCTTTCTGTGCTCGTTTCGGCTTCCTTTCTGATTCTGATTCTCTTTGCTCTGTTGCTAAGTCTCGCATGTGATGAAGTTCTGTTGGACGATGTGAAGCAAAAATTAAATTAAAGTACCGAACTAATAATAAATACACCTATGTGTTAAAAAAAAAAACTAAGAAAAGGAAACCTATTATTTTCGAGAAGTGGGATTATAATGCCTAAAAATGATCCCGAAATAAAAAAATAAAAAAAAAACACCTAAGTGTTTTTAAAAGAGGCACACAAATCGTGTCTACGATATAATTAAACACAAAAACGTAACAAAGAAATGAAAGGAAAATTGAAAATAATTAAGTAGTAAAGGTATTAATGTAGTAAATAAACTTAATAATGAACTGTGAAAATTATTATGTAGGTAGGTACAGTAGCTAATATTCACCAGCAGAATAGTAACTGAAAAATAAAAAATAAAGCTACTTGCCTTTTCGGCATATCGAAATTAATCGCTAACCAATTATTGTGTCAGAACATACACAAATGTTCTAGAACATACGGAAATTGTAGCACAAATAATTCAAATGACGGTTTCTGTGTAGACGAAATTGGTACTAACAGCTCTAAATAGGTGAGAATTAATCAAACTTTTTTTGTCAGGAATCCTGCTTTACAAAATTTGCATAACAGAAAGCACGGAACTGTAAATTTCAGTAACAGTTTTACGTAGCTGATTATTATTCCAAGTTTCCTTATCAAAAATCTTGGTTTAGAAAACTTACGTAGCAGAAAGCGACACACTTTTTCTAAATTTAACCATATAGGATAAAATTTATGACTTAGGGCTCTTACAGACGAGTGTTTCTTGCTGCGCGTTTCTCGCGCATGACGAATGAAAGAGTAGGGATTTAAGGCTGCGCAGCCAAGCAAGACTGCTGTAAATCCCTACTCTTTCATTCGTCACGCGCGAGAAACGTGCAGCAAGAAACGCTCATCTGTAAGAGCCCTTATATAGTTTTTAAGGTAGGGCCGTTAGCCATTTTTTTACGTCCCTTGATAAGAATGAATGGAGTTCAGGAATGTTCTAGAAGATAAACAGATCTTGTAGCAGAAACATAGCTGACAATTAATAAAACTTTTCTTGTAAGGGATCATGACTTACAACATTTTCATAACAGAAAGCATCGCATTGTAAATTTAAGTAACAGATTTACATACACACGAATTACACAATGAACAAATGTATAGAAAAACTTTTACTCCCTCGCACAGACTCATTTACAAAACTCTTTCGTAATTAGCAGTGGGGATGGGGGATTTTTTTCCCTCCTTTATTTGCATTCCGTTTGAATTTACACAACATGTTCTTTGTTTAAGGCAAAACATAGCAGCATGTCTTAAGAATGCATTTTTTTTTTTTAAACCCCTTTTGGGGCGCAAAGTGAGGTCTATTGACTTTATTGTGTAAATTGTATTTGATCTTGGCCCTGGCTCAGACACTTTGATCTTAGCCAAAATGCTGAGAAATGAATGGAGTTCAGGAATCTTCTACAACACACACACCAATCTTCTGGGACAAACATCGCTGAGAATTAATAACACTTTTCTCTTGTCACGGATCCTGATTTACAAAATGTTATAACACAAGGCAACGCACTGTAAATTTAATTAACAGCTTTACATAGCTGAGGATTATTTAAAGTTTCCTTCTCAAAAACCCTTGTTTAAAAAACGAACACAACAGAAAGCAACGCACTTTTTCTAACTTTAACGAAAAAGGATAAAAGTTATGACTTATGTAGTTTGTAAGTTACGTCCCTTGTAACTTGAGACAAGAATCAATGAAGTCCCTTGACATAAGAATGAATGGAGTGAAGAAAAATTCACTGCCCAGCCTTCTCACTTCATATCTTGAAGACCTATAGCCTATGTCCTTCCCAGAGAAATGTCCGATACGCTGGAGAAAACCGCTTCAAGATGGGTTGAGCCGTTCTCTAGTTATGAGGTAACAGACACATAGACCAACTTCATTATATATATATATATATATTGTCACAAAATTAACCATGATACAACGTTAAAATATCTCCAATGATACAACGTAGGGATAAAAACTAATGCGTAAGCTGCTAGAATACATGATCGCCCACGCCGCGGGTCATCACCCGCCATGGAAATTAAATTGTTAGACTTGAAGGCAAAACGGAACGGGATGAGAACGGAGATCAAAAGGAAAAATCTGACTGAACGCGTGCTTGAAACTAGCGAGGCTAAAAGGACGCAAATTGGTGGGGCAAGGAGGAAAAAGTCACGTTCCCCAAGTTGACATAAAGTAAAGAAATCGACAAAAGGGACCTTGGATATTATACGCCACAGTCATTTATTGGACGCTTTTGCGATAACTTAGTCCGTTTATTTGAATGCAATGATGAATTCCAGAAGATTCTAGAAAATATTTGAAAAGTAACTTTTCTTAATAATAATGTTAGGAATATAAAACCTAGCTGGCCGGATGGCCCATCTTGAGCAGTGAAATAATATGCTTTCATTTATACAGACGGACAGATAATAAGAAAGATATTGACAAAGGACTGTGTTGTTCATATCAACGATCGACTGCATTGAAATAAAACATGTCACTAATTTTCAAAAAATTGTGGCCTTGAAGACGCAAGTGCTAAAATCTAGTTGGAATGAAGAGACGGGGTGGGATGGTGAATTATGGCTAAAAATAACTTTAAAGGCAAAATTGTGTAGGGGAAGGCAGGGTTGGTTCAAAAAACAAGTGTGTTTTTTTGTGAAACGCAAGTAGAGACGGACGGACCAACAGACAATAAGGCATACTTGACTGAGGTATGACTGAAATGACTTATTGGTAGGATATTTGAATTTGAAAAAAGAAAAGGCAGTGATTGGCCATAGATGAATATATTATCGGCGCTCAGACGCGCATTTTGTGCCTGTTGCTGTCATTTTTGGCGGAGTCATCTGTCAAGTTATTTGCTTATGTTTTTATCATAAGAATAATTGTGTCTTTACCTGCGATGTCAGGTTGATTAGGGGTTGTCTTCCCTTGTTTATTCATTCATGTGTTTGACCTTTAGGGTCAAAGGTAGACAGTTCGGGCGTATGCCCATGGGCAGGTTTTTTTAAGCGGGAGTTGAGTTAGACTTCCGGCAAGCCGGGGAGTGTCCTGGTTTCTGAAGGGACGAGAGTCCATTGTGTTTTTCGGGGAGAATCTTCGAAGTGACTGCACTGGCAGTTTTCCCCAGTGAATCTCTGTGCGTTGGAATGACAGCAGAGTTCCTTGTTAAGTTCTGTGGACTCGGTTACAGGTAATACCGACTTTTTCCATTACTATGCTTTCGGTAGCAGAACATGTTAGAAGATTGCCTAGTCTGTGAACTGCAGCTCACCGGTCCTCCATTTCAGAACTTATATTTTGTGCTCGAGGTAGCCATCCAAGACTATTAGTCTTTATATTGTCCAGAAATCCAGTGACGAAGATATATTGTGGGAACCGCAGATTGGCGGAATTTATGTCTACAATAAGCATTACTGCAGGGTTGATGGTAACCTGCTTATCAGAAGTACACAGCCGACGTCAGAACGAGGCCTGTGTTTTCGGCTATTATACTACAGCCTGATAATGTGCAATTGGCGGGGAATGCCAAGTTGCACCTATGTGTCAAAGTGATTAAGGTATCTGACGCGTTTAGTCAGTAATCCCAGGGCGACGCCACGAACTGTCCTTATTGAAGAACATTGTATTGACCATGCACGAATATTCAAATGTTTACCAGCTTGCTGAATGCCTAATGTATACCTATCGATTTCCGGTCAGCATGACCTTGTTTACACTGACTGTTCCTGTTGATACCATGTGTGTTCTCGTCAATAAATGTTTTGAAACGTGCCTGCAGTGTCCAAGCATCCTTGACTACTGCATGTGAGTGTATGGGTTGCAGGGTCTACATACATACGAGCCTAAACACATTCGCGCCTTCATTCGCACCCACACTCAGTTCATCATACGCTCGCACTACACACCTAACAACATGTATACTGTCTTGGGCCAGTGATCACCTCAACAAGAGAAAAAGTACAGTTACATTTTTGGTGGACCAGTTACGTGGGCTCTTCTGATACATTTCTTGTGGACAGAGCGAGCAATTAACATTATTTATGACATTAATGTGGTCCAGAAATTTACATTTCATGGGGCTATTTGCGTGAGAAGGACAAGTACACATTACATTTCTGATCTGTGGGTCTAAGCTACACACTGGACAGCTGTAACACACATCGCTAATTCTACACTTGCAAGTTTTGGCTACAACAGGACAGAAATAGGTCATCAACTGTTGACCCAGATAAACAGTGCTAGCATTTATGTTATAATGCTACATAAACCACAACAGGACAAGTACTGAAGTTAACATCTAGGCATTTGCTACGTGGACCACAACTGCAAGTCGAGTCCCTTTTTGTAAACGGTACCGCTGGTCGTTTACACGTTTCAGTCAACAACAGACTTTTCTACGCCCGAGCATTCAAGCTATATTGTTCGTGGTCAAGTGTTTGTAAACAGTACGTGGAAATTGTAAACATTCAATGTGCAAGATACGAGAAGGTCATAGTAACTTTTGTTCGTGAATACCACTTTATGCTACAGTGGATTTGACATTCAGTGCGCGCTTGACATTTTGTTTCTGTGTTCGCAAGGAGCAAGAAATTTACTTTAGTTTCAGCTGTGACTGAACTTGTTTTGCAACACATTGAATTGATTGCTATTTATGTTAATTGTACTATTTTTGTGTATTTTTCTTGTGTTCTTTTGCGGGTTTTCGGTTGGTGGGTCTTACAGTAAATATGCCACTTAATCGAGGGTTACTGTAAGCGTTCTGTAGGGATTGCAATTTTCTTAATTGAAATTTGCTAGCGACTTTTGTTGCTATATTTTTTTTTTAGCTGTGACGACATCAGTTAGTGTTGTTTTCGTTATTTTTCCGTTCTTTGATTTTCGATTAATTTTGTTTGTATCTGTTCTTCTCTCATTCCTTCCGTTTATTTCTTTACACCTTTTCGTTTATAACAGTGTTGCCATTTGTCTTGTTTATTTTTCGCGGTCATCATTACACATTTGTGTAACATTTTTTTTTACTTTTTGCTGTATTGTTTATTTGACTTCCGCGAACGTTTTCGGTCATTGTTCTGTATCTTTGTCTTTGTATTTATGATTGTTCTACATTATTGTCATACACAGTCTACATACATATACTTGGTCATGTATTATTATTGTTATTGATAAGGTACACTCTTCATATAGAGATTGTTAATAAAATATTATTATCTAAGATATTTATACAAGTTCTTTGATAAAAGACTTGTTATCCACAAAGATTGAGACAAGGTGAAATACATATTCAAGTTCTTTATAAAAAAAAAAAAAAAAGACTTGTGCCCATAGTGAGTGGGATATAAAGGAATTATTTTCCACAGGTACTCAAGTGATTTTTTGTTACATTATAAACAAGAGGACCATACAAGGTCTTTGTCTAAGACTAAGAGAGTGAAATAAAGTGAAGTGAGTATACAAGTCTAGCATTTCAGACTTGTCTCCCATTGAAGTGGGATAAGGTAATTGTTGAATTTTTCAGGTTACTGATCTCATTAGACAGAATGTCTACATTGGATTTCTTCATCCAGCAAGGGTTGACTCTTGGTAAGTCTGGTAAAGAATTGGAAGAATATTCATCTGCTCTATTCGCCACTGCATTAAAGTCAGAAGAAAAGAAACAAAAAGAGGAAATTAAATTGAAAGCAGAAGCTGAACAAAGGAGAGCAGATGCTGAACTAAAGAAGCTAGATGCTGAGAATAGAAGATTAGAACTTGAAGAGAAAAGGTATCAAAGAGAAGCTGCTGCTGAGGAGAGAAAAGCTCAGGCTGATGAAAGAAAATTCCAGATGGAAATGGAAGACAAAAAACTTCCAGCTGCTGCAGAGGAGAAAAAAATTCAAGCTCAAGCTGCTGCAGAGGAGAGAAAACTTCAAGCTGCTGCAGAGGAGAGAAAACTTCAAGCTGCTGCAGAGGAGAGAAAACTTCAAGCTGCTGCAGAGGAGAGAAAACTTCAAGCTGAGGCTGAAATTAGAAAAATGGAACATGAGGAAAGAAAACAGAAGATGGAACTTGATGAAAGACTCGCAACTTTGGAGTTAGAGAAATTGAAATTGGCGAGTACGGGTGCTCAGCAAACAACTTCGAGTACGACAAAGGAGTTTGTTAATAGGATTAAATTGCCTCATTTCAATCCTTTAAAGGATGACGTAGCAGATTATCTAGATAGATTCCAATTTTTATGCGATACGCATAACATAAAAAAGGAAAAATATGTTGAACAACTGATGGAATTTTTTACAGGTGACACAGTGACTACTCTTATGACAATAGACGAACATGACAGGACTAATTATGATGTTGTCAGAGCAGCATTGCTAAAAAAATACCAACTAAAAGAAGAAGACTATCGTCTTCGTTTTAGGACAATGTTGCCAGAAAATGGAGTAGATTTCTCTGATTTTGTTACAAAAATACGTCGTACATTTACACGATGGGTTGAGTTGTCTCAGATTGAGAAAACATATGAAGGTCTAATGGACTTATTATTGCGAGATAAGGTTTTGTCATCTGTTAATGATTCTTTTCTTGCATTCCTTCATGAGCGTAAGCCTAAAAACTTAAAAGATATGGAGGAATACTGTTGTCAGTATGCCACAGCGCATCCCCATGCTACAGTTAGCAATTCTAAAGTGAAAGAAGGGTTGCCAGCTGCTTCGGCAACACCATATGGCCCTAATTTCAAAAAAAAATTTCAGGGTGCTCAACAAAACTGGAATAGGGGAAGTAATCAAAATTACACTCAGAAGCGGAGTAATCCAACACATGATGGTTCTTCGTCTATGAATTGGAGACAAGATGGTAGTTCTCGTAATTTTAGTGGTAATAATTTGAGACACTTTCGCAAAGGCTATCCAAATAATAACTATTCAAATTTTCGAGGTAATCATTCTCGACGTCAAGATTATGACGATGGTGAATTTAGAAACCGGGATTCAAACCGGAATGATGATTACAATAGGCAATATGATAACAATTACAGGGGAAATGATAGTCGAAATAATTACAGGGGAAATGATAATCGAGGCAGACCTAGGTTTAACAAAAAAAGACCTTTCCAACAGGCAAACTCTGCACAACAAGAGTTTGATGGAGCCTGTAATACAGTAAATGATAGTGGTAACTCTAGGGCTATCACTGGTTGTGCTTTCGATTTTGGGAGAGCAACTGAATGCCCCCAATGCTTAACATTGTTCGACTCATCGACTGTATCTACGCTAAGTTGTGGTCACCCTCTTCCTGCTCTACCTGCTACAGTTGCGCATGATGGGAGAGGATCTCTCATCTTACATAAAGGTCTAATAAATGATAGGCTAGTCTCAGTACTTTTCGATTCGGGATGTACTACCGTCGGGGTTAGGGAGTCTCTGATAGATCCTTGCTGTGCCACTGGAAAAACAATCAAATGTGTTACATTTGGTGGTACTATGGAAAGTTATCCTACTGCTATTATTAGGATTGACACTCCCTTCTTCACAGGAGATGTCCATGCATGTCTTCTTCCTAATCCTATTGCGGATCTTATAATCGGTCGTATTCATGGGGTTAGGGAATGCACACCGCAACAAATTTCTATTTGGGAGAAAAAAAACATCCATGCACTTAATGCTCATGGTAACATTAAGCAATATGGGAACAAAAATTTTTGTGGGAAATATAGTTTCCCACGGAATAACAATACTGCCTCTAATGGGAGTTGGCATCAGGCCAACAAAGGTAAATCAAGTTTGGATCACGGTGAGGACTTTGATAAGTATCATGTTAAGATTCCTCAGGGAAACCGTGCATCGAATTCCCAGATTCCTGATAAGTGGGTAAAAGAAAACAAAACTGTTAGTACCCATCGTACTCAGCTCAGTCAGTACGATGTACCTGTTAAGCATATTGCTACAGGGAAAAATAGAAGCAACTTTATTAAGAGGAATAACCGTGATGGTGGACATTGCCAAACGCGTCCATCACGTGATGGTTCTTCTTTAAAGAATTGGAGGGAATTTAATTGTCCTCAACATGTTGATCCCAGTGACTATAGGAACTTTAATAAAAGTTACCAACCTGATAATAGTTTTTCTTGGAAACAACAAAATCCATGTATGTCTTACTTCCCTCAAGAGAGAATAGACTTCTCATTTCATGGAAAGGTCCATACACTATAGTCTCCAAAATTTCCGATGTCGACTACATCGTCGATGTGGATGGAAAGCATAAAACCTTCCATATAAATATGCTAACAGAGTTTATTGAACGTCCAGACTATTTGCAGCCTATTTTCCAGGCGACGGACGACTCTCCAGTCCAACATGGTCACATCTCATCCCTGTCCGTTATACAGGATGAGGAAACTATTTTTTCTGACGTTAACTTACCTCTTCCTGCGATTCCACTGAATTCAACGGAATCGTGGAGGGACGTTACAATCTCTTCGAACTTGTCTTTTGAGGAGCAACGTCAAGTATCCTCTACGTTACAATCATATCAGGATGTCCTTACCGACATTCCTGGACACACAGATGTCATAGAACATGACATCATACTTACTGATCGTAATCCGATCAGAGTAAGACCATACCCAATACCTATTCATTTTCAAGCACAAGTCGAGAAAGAATTGGATGAAATGATTCAACTGCAAATAATTGAACCATCCACTTCAGCTTATTCTTCGTCGATAGTTATTGTTCGAAAGAAAGACAATAACATACGTCTTTGCGTTGACTATCGCAAATTAAATCAAGTTACGAAGTTCGATGCTGAACCTATGCCATTATTAGATGATCTACTTATTAGACTTTCTAAAGCTAAATTCTTTACTAAACTAGACTTGTCGAAAGGTTATTGGCAAGTCCCACTGACGGAACACGCCAAACCTCTCACTGCTTTTTTGACACCTAGGGGTCTGTTTCAATGGAATTTTATGCCTTTCGGGCTTATGAACGCCCCAGCGACTTTCGTGCGCATGATGCGACGAATTCTATCAGATCGTGCAGATGTCATCACATATTTAGACAACATCTATGCCTCATTTCCACTGGGACTAATGCTGGAATATGAAACTTCTTCCATCCTTAGCCATCAATGGGAAGCAGTATGGCCAGTAATATACTCTTTTGGCGTTTTATTGAAACAAAAAAATTGATCAATCTATCGCTGTTTCCACCACGCCTAGTGGCGTCTTTGTGGAACAAAAACAGACCAAACAATCTATCATTGTTTCCGTAATCAGATTGGTTGGCAAGCAGGTGATCAGCCCACTGTGCACCACTGGGATTGGAGCGGCGCTAATGCAGGAATATTCAGGAACTCTGCATCCTGTAATGTATATTTCTAGGAAGCTAAATGCGGCAGAAAGGAATTACTCGGTTTTAGACCGTGAATTGTTGGCTATGGTTTGGTCCATTCTTAAGCTACAAAGGTTCCTTCTGGGCGCGCATTTCTTTATGGAAACCGACCAAAAAGCTCTTACGGCTATGCAAAGTAAGGATTTGAAGAGCTCGAGATCTACTCGTTATGCTATTGCTCTCAGCCTTTCCATTTCACGGTGCGAGCTATCCGTGGTTCGGATAATGTGATGGCGGACATATTGTCCAGATGCCCACATGATTCCAGTTAAATCTTGTGTCCTAGTTTTTCCTGATACACTTTCAGACTTTTGTCTGTCCTTAATATCCTAAGATGTTGTAATACAAATGTATTTGGATGATGTTTAGATAATTTAACAAATTTCATTTTGTCCATCCATCAGTGATATGTTGCTAATATAGCATTGTAATTCATGACATTTGTATATTGCTATAATTATAGTATTTAGTAATGATTGATATATGATTGGTATTGCCAGCAACTTAGGTTTCTTTAATGGTACCCCCTTAGTTTGTTTGGCTTAAAGGAAATATTTTCTCCTATGTCGGGAGATGATTTGTATCCTCTTCAGACGCTTTGTTTATGCGTCTATTGTACCTGATATTAGGTTCATTTTTTTCATGAGCACATAAGTGATACTTGTGCAATCTTGCTCATGGACATATTAAAAAAAAAAAAAATTTCATTTTTTTTTTTACAGGGGGGGGTGGTAGTAATATGTTGCTGTCATTTTTGACGGAGTCATCTGTCAAGTTATTTGCTTATGTTTTTTATCATAAGAATAATTGTGTCTTTACCTGCGATGTCAGGTTGATTAGGGGTTGTCTTCCCTTGTTTATTCATTCATTGTGTTTGACCTTTAGGGTCAAAGGTAGACAGTTCGGGCGTATGCCCATGGGCAGGTTTTTTTAAGCGGGAGTTGAGTTAGACTTCCGGCAAGCCGGGGAGTGTCCTGGTTTCTGAAGGGACGAGAGTCCATTGTGTTTTTCGGGGAGAATCTTCGAAGTGACTGCACTGGCAGTTTTCCCCAGTGAATCTCTGTGCGTTGGAATGACAGCAGAGTTCCTTGTTAAGTTCTGTGGACTTGGTTACAGGTAATACCGACTTTTTCCATTACTATGCTTTCGGTAGCAGAACATGTTAGAAGATTGCCTAGTCTGTGAACTGCAGCTCACCGGTCCTCCATTTCAGAACTTATATTTTGTGCTCGAGGTAGCCATCCAAGACTATTAGTCTTTATATTGTCCAGAAATCCAGTGACGAAGATATATTGTGGGAACCGCAGATTGGCGGAATTTATGTCTATAATAAGCATTACTGCAGGGTTGATGGTAACCTGCTTATCAGAAGTACACAGCCGACGTCAGAACGAGGCCTGTGTTTTCGGCTATTATACTACAGCCTGATAATGTGCAATTGGCGGGGGAATGCCAAGTTGCACCTATGTGTCAAAGTGATTAAGGTATCTGACGCGTTTAGTCAGTAATCCCAGGGCGACGCCACGAACTGTCCTTATTGAAGAACATTGTATTGACCATGCACGAATATTCAAATGTTTACCAGCTTGCTGAATGCCTAATGTATACCTATCGATTTCCGGTCAGCATGACCTTGTTTACACTGACTGTTCCTGTTGATACCATGTGTGTTCTCGTCAATAAATGTTTTGAAACGTGCCTGCAGTGTCCAAGCATCCTTGACTACTGCATGTGAGTGTATGGGTTGCAGGGTCTACATACATACGAGCCTAAACACATTCGCGCCTTCATTCGCACCCACACTCAGTTCATCATACGCTCGCACTACACACCTAACAACATGTATACTGTCTTGGGCCAGTGATCACCTCAACAAGAGAAAAAGTACAGTTACAGTGCCATTCATAATAAGTTGTCCTAGTAGACACAGTGAATTATTAAGTGGTGAAATTCCCAGAAGCTATTGAAATATTTAGAGGGACGCCATCATAAGGCCAGCAGCTCAGCTGAGTTTTGCTAGCATTTAACTGTGTTCTATATTCATAATTCTGGGAAGACTGAAATTATTTCTTTGTACATTTTAATATTTGTTTAAGGTTTCGAGTGATTTGATACTGCAATAGCATAATCTGTCCCTTACAACAAGTAAGGATTCGCTCTAGACCCCCCGCCCCAGTTCAGGGTCTAGAGACAAATAAAATACATAAACTCCAGCAAGGATTATGAAGGACAGACCAAGTGTTGAGATCAGTGGAACATATCACCTATCCTATTCTATGGCAGGAAGCTAATGAACATATTTCAGAATCTGTAGTCTGGGAGAACTTAGCTTATGTGAAACCAACTTGGTAAGATGTGTTGTTTGGTCAGAAAGATCTGACCCGTCTATGTGGTGTTGTTGTTGTGTAGTGTTGTGTCCAGAAATGGTTAGAGGATGGAGTTCTGACACATGACTAATACTTTGATTGCAGAGCTGTGAGTTTCAGTTGGCACCACTGTGGTGTCAAATGAGTTGTTGAATATTACCAGAGTGGACCCGTGCAGTAACATTTTGTCAGAGCAGCCTATTATAGCCCCCAAGCACGGAGAGGTGGGGCCACCAGACTTCTGATATTGCCCCCAAGCACGGAGAGGTGGGGCCACCAGACTTCTGATATTGCCCCCAAGCACGGAGAGGTGGGGCCACCAGATCTCAGCACCAGAGCTACACCTTCAAGCTACGTGAGCGCCTGGTCTGCTGAGAATTCACCAACTCAACTTATTTGCTAACACACCCATAAAATTTCCATCAAATAAATGGACAATGTGTAGTCCCCATAGACAGGGAGTGATGAGGCCACCCCAACAGCACATCCATTAAATGTTCTCCCAAAATAAATTACACTATAAATAGTAATAATATTAACTAGTCTAGTAACATATATATGTTCACACCTTGCATTTATTATGTAATATTCATGCATTTCTTTCATAATTGCTAACCCTTTCATATGTTCTGGCCAAAATAAAACCTTGGTTCAGAACAAATAAATGTAAGAAAATTACTATCAAAAATTTTTACACACTGTGTATTATAACATTTATAAATATTATTAGACTTAGTAAATATCTGTGTGTGTGTATGTAAACTACCACAACACATTACATATCATTACCCTAGACATTTAACGTAGCCACATTCATTAGTAAAAAAAGATAGGTATGAGGTCGTAGTGGTAGCAAGAAGGGCCTTCTGACAATTCACAGCTACATTTTATCTCAGGAGCCTTCACAGCTGACCTCATGCATCACACTTAGTAATATCACCATCATACAATACCATCAATCCACTACATATATTGGGGTCTCTTTGTCCCGGGATAATTAGCCCATTAAGTATATTAGGATCTCCTGGGGGGAGAATTAGATTAGGGGAACACATAATAAAAATTAAAAGTGTCCCTTAAAATTAAAAGTGTCCCTGAAAATAAAAGTTGGTGAATCTTCACAGCCAGTGGTAGTTAATTAATTAATTAGAATTATTTTAGACTAGAGTAATTAGAAGTACTTTAGTGGTTGGAAATTTTAGTTTTTTCATTGCTAGATTTGTTTAAAAAGTATGGCGGAGCTGGCCAAATTCAGATCAGCTGCTGTGCTGATGGCAAAGGAGATGGGAATGGATGGTCAAATTTTAATTCAATATGTAACGGCTGAATGTGATAAATATATTGAAAGGGAAGATAGAAAGGTAGCTGAAGAGAAGAGGTTACAAATTGAGGCTGATAGAGAAATTAAGAGGTTGCAGATTGAGGCTGACAAAGAGGCTAAAACATTGGAGGCAGAAGAAAAACGACAGCAAAGGGAGGCAGAAGATAAAAGGTTGACTGCCGAAAGGGAGGCAGAAGATAGAAGGTTGCAGAGGGAGCACGAATTACGACTAAGGGAGCTGGAGCTACAAGGCCAGGCTCCTGAAAATGGTGCCAGCCCTTTTGCCTCAGATGCTACGCCCAGTCTGGGAGCCTCAACATCAGCTATGGGGTTTCATTTAGACCATTTTGTTGAAAAAGACGATGACATAGAGGGGTACCTAGGACGTTTTGAGTTATTAGCTACTACATATGGGTTAGAGAGAGAGAGGTGGAGTTTAAAGCTATCACAGGGACTGAGAGGTACTTCTTACGAAGTCTTCGCAAAAATGAACAGAGAAGACCAGGAGAATTATGACATGTTAAAGCAGGCTTTGTTATTGAGGTACGAAAAAAATGGGGAATTTTATCGTAGGAAATTTAGAAATGCCAAACTGTTGTCTGGGGAGACATACCACCAATTCTCTGCCAGACTAGAAACCTATTTGGAGAAATGGACTGCTCTGGGGAAGACCCAAGATCTTAAAGAAATGATCATGATTGAGCAATTGAGAGAGTCCATGGCTCCAGACATGAGAAAATTTCTCATGGAACAAGGTGCAGAGAAGTTGGGGGAGGTTTTAAATGTCGCTGAAAGGTATCAGGCAGCCCAGGCAGAGGTAAGTGGTGCTAAAAAGAAGCACATAGACAATTTTAAAGCTCCACAGCAATTTAATAAATTTGATAATAGAGAGCAGGGAAATAAAGGTAGGACAAACTTTGAACGGCCAAGAAATGACTACCGAGACAGAAACTCACAGTTCAATGACCAAAAATCCAATGAAAGAAAACTGTTTAACCAAGGAAAAAGATGGTGTAAATGGTGCAAGAAAGATAACCATAACACCGAATTTTGTAGAAGGAAACCTTCAAACATTGCTGCAATGAAGTCGGGGACTCAAAGATTAAAGGTTAATCCTAAGGGACAGCAGGAACCTTATCACCCCCCAGTTTGTGAGGATGTTATTTGTAATGGGGTCACCATAAGGTGCCTTTATGATACAGGTTTGGATTATGATTCAGTTGTGAAGTCTAGCCTAGTGGACCCAAGTCAGTATACCACAGAAACAGTGGAAATACAAGGGGCAACTAAGGACATACCACTCATGACACTTCCCATCGCAAGGATAACGGTGAAAACTCGCTATGTGGAAGGAGAAATCAGAGCAGCAGTGATAGATGAACCAATCTACCCTCTAATATTGGGGTGTAGATACGTCTTCTTGGGGAATCCCGAGAGACCTGTGATCATGGCGACATTGCAGACCAGGTCACAGAAGAAGGAGGAAGAAAGTGAACCTATAAATGCTCATCCAGAGGAGATGAGGAAGGCGCAGGCTGAGGATAGGACACTCAAGCCATGTTTTAAAAAATTGCCCAAATGCCACACACCTCCGAGCAAGGGGGAATATTTTATGAAGAACAAACTCTTATACAGGAAGGCCGGAACTGGAACAAATGGTCACAACCAGCTGGTTCTTCCCACTTCATATAGGGATAAAGTGATGGAACTCGGGCATGCGATTCCCTTCAGTGGTCACATGGGGATCAGCGCCACAGGACAGCGTATAGCTTGTCATTACTTCTGGCCAGGGATAACGGAAGATATAAAAAGATATGTCAAATCCTGCCCAGAATGTCAAAGGGTAGCTCCAAAGCACTGGACTGCTCCTGCAACTCTAGGGGAAATGCCCATAGTGGGAACACCTTTTGAGAGGGTTGCAGTGGATATTGTAGGACCTCTCACTCGGACCAAGAGGAGGAACAGTTACATCCTTACTCTAGTGGACACTTGTTCTATGTGGGGAGAGGCAGTAGCCCTGCCATCAATTGATTCAAAACATGTAGCAGAAGCATCAATGGTACCTATACCTTGTAGCGGTATGGCAGCTTGCGTACCCTGACAATCCCCAGAGCTATGCCAGTGGGAGTTTTACTCCTGGTAGGTTCAACCAATCTGGACTGGTCTGTGTGGGTAGGGGTCAGACAAAAGCTGGTACCCTGGTCCTCCAGGTTGGGGGTTTTAGCATAGGGCTGACACCCCTGTCTATGTAAAAAAAATAATGAAGTTACGGAAACAACATCAAATGAACAAACTTTGCTGCGGGATGGACATTCGGAGTCTGTGGCTCGTATGACTGACAGTGGTGAAAGCCGAAAGGAAACCACTGACATGAAAACGGATGTCCTGACCGCAAAACAGGATACAAGAATAGGATTTTGGAATGTCAGGACAATGTACGAGACAGGTAAACTAAGACAGGTCACGGCAGAAATGAGAAACTATAGGTTACACATCCTGGGGATAAGCGAGAGCAGATGGACAGGGGCAGGAAAAGTTAAAACAGCAACAGGAGAAACAGTACTTTACTCTGGCAGAGAGGATGGACAGCACAGTGAAGGCGTAGCCATTATTCTACAGAAAGGGATAGAAAGGACATTACTGGAATGGAAACCCATCAACAACAGACTGATACGATTGAGATTGAGAGGGAGATTCACCAACACTACAATAATACAATGCTACGCACCAACGAATGATAGCGATGAGGAGGTCAAGGATGAATTCTATCAACAACTGCAGAAAGAAATGGAGGACACACCTAGATATGATCTTGTTATAGTAATGGGAGACCTCAATGCGAAAGTTGGTACACACAATACATATAATGAAAGAACAATGGGGAAATGCGGCAGCGGAATAGCAAACGAAAATGGGGATAAGCTAATAAGTTTCTGTAGCATTAACAACCTGGTCATTGGAGGAACACTTTTCCCACATAAGGAAATTCACAAGTTAACATGGGAATCACCAAATGGTCGGGACAGAAACCAGATAGACCACATCATGGTTAACGGTAGATGGAGACATGCATTACAAGATGTGAAGGTAAGAAGAGGTGCAGATGTGGGAAGCGATCACCATTTAGTAGTTGCAAAACTGAAAGTGAAACTAAGAAGGGCTTGACCAACTGTAACTACACAGAAAAGGTTTGACATCAGCAAATTGAAGGACCCCCTTACCAGAAAAGCTTTTGCGGCCGACATTAAGAAACGATATCAATTTGCCAAAAGCCAGGAAAAGACATTGACTGATGATATAGACCAGAATTTTAACACCATTTCAACAATATATAAGGAAAGTAGCAAATCATGCTTAGGATTCCAGGAAAGGAAGAAGCAAGACTGGATAACACCAGAAAAACTAAACACCATAAAGATGAGAAAGGAAATGAAAAGAAAGAAAACAGAAGCGAAGTCCCCCAGGTTAAAGCAACTATATAGCGAACAGTACAGTCAACTGGACAGGGAAGTTAAACGCCAAACCCGAGCCAACAAAAGGAATTTCCTAGACGATCTTGCAAAACAGGCAGAAGAGGCAGCACTGAGAAATTAACAAAGCACAGTATACAAAATAACTAAATTCATCAGCGGAAAACAAGGTGCAAACAATATTACATTAGTAAGAGATAAGCAAGGAAATCTCATTAAGACAGCAGAGGGACAGGAAACAAGATGGGCAGAGCACTTCAAAGAAACTCTGAACAAGGAAATACCAAAGACACAATTGAATGTTCCTGAGGCTGAAAACGATCTAGATGTAAATACAGACATTCCACGAAAAGAAGAAATCATCACAGCAATCAAAGGGTTAAAGAACGGTAAAGCTCCGGGCCATGATAACTTAAATGCAGAGCTATTTAAGACAGACCCTGAGCTAGCAGCAGAACTATTAGAACCACTATTTGCACAAGTGTGGAAAACGGGGACAACACCATCAGAGTGGAACAAAGGAATAATTGTCAAATTGCCCAAGAAGGGAGATCTTTCAGACTGCAATAATTGGAGAGGAATCACTCTTCTCTCAGTTCCCAGCAAAATACTAGGCAGGATAATTATACAGAGAATTTCAAAGGCAGTAGACTACAAACTGAGGAAAGAACAAGCAGGATTTAGAAAGAACAGAAGATGTGTAGACCATATATTCACTCTCAGGAACATTATAGAGCAGTGCTCAGAATGGCAAAGACAGCTTTACATAAATTTTGTTGATTTTGAAAAGGCTTTTGACAGCATACATAGGGACAGTCTATGGAAAATACTGAGGGCTTATGGAATTCCAAGCTGCATAGTGTCAATCATAAAAAGCCTCTATGCCAACTTTACGTGTAGTGTTGGGGCAGAGCAACCTAACCTTCGAGGTGAAGACAGGAGTACGACAGGGATGCCCCTTATCAACCACTCTATTTTTAACAGTCATAGACTGGGTGATGCGCCAGACAACAGAGGGCAGTCCAAGAGGAATAAGATGGACTACATTTTCAACATTGGAAGATCTGGAATATGCAGATGACATTGCACTGCTGGCACATTCACATCACACATCCAGGAAAAAACGGATAGACTTAATAAATTTAGCCAGCAGGTGGGCTTGAACATCAATTTAAAGAAGTCTGAGGTCATGACGCTCAATGTGAGCAACCCTGAGCCCATATCAGTAAGGAATCAGCAACTGGTACAGACAGATACCTTCACATACCTAGGAAGCATAGTAACACCAGATGGTGGGGCAGGCAAAGACATCAACATCAGAATGAATAAGGCAAGAACAGCCTTCTTTAGCCTAAATAACATCTGGAAGTCCTCCCAATACAGCACAAGCACAAAATAAAGATTATACCAGAGTTGCGTGCTTTCTGTGCTTCTCTATGGTGCGGAATGCTGGAGAGTCACAGAGAAAGAAATGTCAAAATTGTCCTCTTTTCACACAACATGCCTAAGAAAAATTCACCGAATCTTTTGGCCGAATACCATCACCAACCAAGATCTGCTTACTCGTAGCAAGCAAGAGGACATGCATACCATCATAGCTGGCAGACGCTGGAGCTGGGTTGGTCATGTCCTCAGAAGAGACCCCGATGCCATCACAAGAACAGCTATGCTTTGGACCCCCTGAAGGAAAGCGAAAGAGAGGCCGACCAAAAACAACTTGGCGGAGGACTGTGGAGGCTGAGATGCAAAGAATGAACCAGAGTTGGGGCACTGTACGAAGGATGGCCACCGACCGTGCAAAGTGGAATCAATTTGTTGTTGCCCTACAAGACGCCACTAGGCGTGATGGCCACTGACTGCTTTGACGGTCGGTGGTTAAGGATCGAAGAAGAAGAATGTAGCAGAGGCACTACTTACAATATTTACCCGATTAGGATTCCCGCATCAAATCTTGACGGATAATGGTTCTCAGTTCAAGGGGAAACTAACGGAAGAAGTTTTTAAGCTATTTCAAGCCAGACACTTTCATTGTAGTCCGTACCATCCGCAAGGGAACGGCCAGGTAGAGAGGTTCAACGGGACTCTCATTTCTATCCTGAGAAAGCTGGCACACGAAAAACCGGATCTGTGGGATCAATTCCTGCCCGCCGCATTGTTTGCGTATCGGGAGGTACCACATAGTTCAACCGGGATGGCTCCCGCAACTCTGCTATTTGGGAGGCCAATAAAAGGTCCATTAGAAGCGCTATTAAGGACCTGGACAGATGAGAAGGCGGAAGAGACTGTTACCTCATCTTATCAATACGTGAACGAACTGACCACTCGTTTGAAAGCTGGATGGAAACTGGCAAATGATAATTTGAAACAAGCCAGGAAGAAACATGCAGCATATTTTAATAGGAAGGCAAAGGACAGAGAACTGGCAGTGGGAGAGAAGGTGCTGCTTCTACTACCCGGTAGCCAGAATAAATTACAAATTGGATGGCAAGGTCCATATACGGTTCTAGAGAAGGTGTCTAGAACAAACTATAAAATTGACAAAAAGGGGAAGGAGAAAGTTTATCATGGAAACCTGTTAAAGAAGTATCTGGACAGACCACTCCAGGAAAGCACCCCCTTACTGACCTTAGCTATCGCAACTCAAATGCAAAAGGAACCACTCACCTCACATGAATACCCATTACATCCTGTGAAACAGCAGCACAGGTAAAAGTCAGTAAGCACCTGACTAAAAACCAGAGGGAGAGAGTTCAACAGGTTCTGGAGGAACATACAGATGTATTAACAGATAAACCAGGCCATACAAATTTGCTACAGTATGACATGAAACTGGTAGACTCAAACCCAATCTGTATGAGAGCCTATTCTATTCCGTTTGCGAAGAAGAAGGCAATGAAGGAAGAAATAGATTACACTGACTAACAAAAAAAAACTTTTTTTTTCTTTCTCTAACATTTCTATGTTTTTCTGGTCAATTTTAATGCGCTGTTTTTAAATCTGCAAACCGTTTTTCTCTATCAGGTCGGGATCTCTAGAAATACGCAATTGAAGTTTTTTAACAACGCATACAGTATTACAACATCATTTGTACAAGAAGTATAACAGTTATGTAGGCTTGAATTTCTTTGCAGTCGACTTTCGTCGGTGAATGGCATGTGGTACATCGCAATGAAGCATCCAACAATAATCGGCAAGCATGGTCACACTCCACCGTCCATGATAACGTGACTCCATTACGGCGATATCTTGATGGAATCGTTCTCCATGTTCATCGCTGACTTCGCCAAGGTTGTCAGGGGGAAAAGTCAAGATGCGAATCGAGCAAATGGATTTTGAGGGACATGTTACAGCCCATAATTCTGTATGCATCTATGCACTACTTAACAATATGCACATAGTCGACAGATTTGTGATTTCACAGAAAGTTATCGACGATCGATTTGAATGCCATCAATGCGCGAAGTTCACTACCATGTAACAAGTTCTCGAATTGTTTGTCTGCAATAACTTTCCTAATCTGAGGTCCTACAAAGATACCTTCCTTTATCTTTGCATCGCTAATTTGCGGAAACTTTTCTCGAAGATAAGTGAAAGCTTTGCTCGTTTTCACTAACGCTTTTACGAAACACTTCATGAGCCCCAACTTTATATGTAACGGTGGTAAAATGATGCTGTCTTTGTTAACTAATGGCTCGTGTATTACATTTTTATGCCCGAGCTGCATATGATCCCTGATAGGCCACACCTTTCTTGCATAATGTTCCTGTCTGTTGCAGCTGTCCCATTCACATAGGAAGCAACAAAATTTAGTATACCCAGTTTGCATGCCTGTGAGAATTGCAATGACCTTTAGGTCTCCACAAATCCGCCATTGGTAGTCATTGTACTTTATTTTTGCCAAAAGTATAGCCATATTGTCATAAGTTTCTTTCATATGAACAGAGTAGGCTACTGGAATTGATGAAAATAAATTTCCATTATGCAATAACACGGCTTTTAGACTAGTCTTGGAAGAGTCGATGAAAAGTCGCCATTCGTTGACTATGTGCTCATGACCGAGGTGCACCATTAGACCTTTTACATCTTTGCATTAGCAAATATCATCATCCATCTCAAAGTATTGAACACGTTCTCTGTGTCTATGACGAAATTTAGATATCGGAGTATTGGGCGCTAAAAGATTCCATTCTTTGAGTCGCGAACCGAGTAATTCCGCTTGTCCTTTGGTGAGAGCGAGATCACGTATTAGATCTGAAAGTTTTGAATGGTTAATTAAGTGAACACCATCATTCACCGGTATATAATCCGAGTCAGAATTAGTTTCTAAAGCAGGTAAACTATCACTTTCTGATGGTTCATTCACGTCCAACGGATATTGTTCTGGTGGAACTGGGATCGGACACGTGATTGGATCATGAGGCACTGGTTTCGAAACCAATTCAATATTTGGATAAACCACAGACTTTCTAGTTTTAAAAGTGAAACCATGGATATTTGTCAAGCAGAAGTAACAATCAGTAGCGTGATTTGTCGGTTCACGCCATATTACTGGCACTCCAAAAGGCATCGACTTATGCTTCGGCGATTTTCGTAACCAACCTGCCAATGTATTTTCACAAGTCGAACAAACTGCATTTGGCTTCCAAGATTTATTTGCATCATCAACTTTTGAATCGAAATAAAGTTCATATGCTTTCTTTAGCAATGGTGTAAAGTTTTTCTGGTGAACACGATCTGTAAAATATCCGCACACGTAACAGAACAGATCAGCCGAATTTCTACAACTTCTAGAAGCCATATTTCATTCGGAATTATTTCAAAATACAGTAACTATTTGAAATATAACGTAACATATGTCATGCATCTTTTAGCAGTATAAAAAGTAGAATTATTTTGCATTTTATTAATTTTTAAAAAGTTATATAGTAAAAATGAAACGGAGCAAATAACGGTTTCCCAAAAATATATTTATTTACAAATATCTTAAGAACCCGACGTGATAGAGATAAACGGATTTCAAATTTGAAATCAGCGCAAGAAACTGACCTAAGAACACTTATTCTTATATAAGAAAGAAAAATGTTGTTTGTCAGTGTTATTTGTTGAAGGAGGGGATTATTTCACACAGTGAATCATCTTTTAGCTCTAGTGTCGTATTGTTGAGAAAACCGTCTGGGGAACACAGACTGTGCATAGATTACAGGAAACTGAATGCTGTCACAGAAGGACAAGTGGATCCATTACCAGACACAAAACAGTTATTTGCCAGACTGAACAAGGCAAAATACTTTTCAAAGGTGGATCTTAGTAAAGGCTATTACCAGATCCCAGTGAAGCCTGAAGTGAGACCTTATTTGGCTTTTAGCACTTCGGATGGACATTATGAATTCAACATGCTACCATTCGGACTGAAAAATGCTCCGAGTGTATTTTCAAGGATGATGCGCAAATTGTTGGATCCCCTGAATAACCCATGTATCACGAATTTCATGGATGATATTCTCGTCGCCACAGAGACATTTGAAGAACACATTGAAGCTCTGGAAATGTTATTTAATAGGCTTAGGGAGGCGAACTTGACTGCTAGGCCAACAAAATGTTGCATTTGATGCAAAGAGTTGGAATTCTTGGGACACACTGTATATCAGGGTAGCATGACCCCTGATCCCAAGAACTTGGAAAAACTGCAGAGAGCACCTAGACCACAAACAAAAAAGGATGTGCGATCATTCGTGTCGTTATGCGGATTTTATCAAAAATATATCAAAGATTTTAACTCTATTTGTGCTCCTCTGACTGATCTGACTCGCAAGGGACTTCCAGATAAAATTAATTGGACTGCGCAAAGTGAATTAGTGTTCCAAGACTTAAAGGAAAAACTCACTAGCAAGCCTATTCTCAAACTACCTGATTTGACACAGGACTTTGTCTTAAGAACCGATGCAAGTAATGTAGGACTCGGAGCGGCTTTGTTGCAAAGATCATCTTCACCTGATGGGGAACTGAAACCAGTCGCTTATGCAAGCCGCAAATTGAATAAGGCGGAACAAGGATACTCCACAAGCGAAAAAGAATGTTTAGCGTTAATCTGGGCCATAAAGAAGTTTCAAATCTATCTGTATGGTAGGATTTTTGTGGTCGAGACGGACCATCAGCCTCTCGTATTCTTATCTCAGGCTAAGCATGAAAACGCAAGATTGCTGAGGTGGTCTTTATTGCTTCAACCTTATCAGTTTAGTATCCAATATATCCCAGGCAAATTGAATGTCGGTGCAGATTTCCTCAGTCGGCACCCCTGTGATCAAAATTAGAGTAATGGCAGGCGTAAGGAGAGATTTTATCTATGTGTATCAATGGTTTTGGAACTTGTCGTAGGCATGTTTTCAAGTGGGGAGATGTGTCACAAAATTAACCATGATACAACGTTAAAATATCTCCAATGATACAACGTAGGGATAAAAACTAATGTGTAAGCTGCTAGAATACATGATCGCCCACGCCGCGGGTCATCACCCGCCATGGAAATTAAATTGTTAGACTTGAAGGCAAAACGGAACGGGATGAGAACGGAGATCACAAGGAAAAATCTGACTGAACGCGTGCTTGAAACTAGCGTGGCTAAAAGGACGCAAATTGGTGGGGCAAGGAGGAAAAAGTCACGTTCCCCAAGTTGACATAAAGTAAAGAAATCGACAAAAGGGACCTTGGATATTATACGCCACAGTCATTTATTGGACGCTTTTGCGATAACTTAGTCCGTTTATTTGAATGCAGTGATGAATTCCAGAAGATTCTAGAAAATATTTGAAAAGTAACTTTTCTTAATAATAATGTTAGGAATATAAAACCTAGCTGGCCGGATGGCCCATCTTGAGCAGTGAAATAATATGCTTTCATTTATACAGACGGACAGATAATAAGAAAGATATTGACAAAGGACTGTGTTGTTCATATCAACGATCGACTGCATTGAAATAAAACATGTCACTAATTTTCAAAAAATTGTGGCCTTGAAGACGCAAGTGCTAAAATCTAGTTGGAATGAAGAGACGGGGTGGGATGGTGAATTGTGGCTAAAAATAACTTTAAAGGCAAAATTGTGTAGGGGAAGGCAGGGTTGGTTCAAAAAACAAGTGTGTTTTTTTGTGAAACGCAAGTAGAGACGGACGGACCAACAGACAATAAGGCATACTTGACTGAGGTATGACTGAAATGACTTATTGGTAGGATATTTGAATTTGAAAAAAGAAAAGGCAGTGATTGGCCATAGATGAATATATTATCGGCGCTCAGACTCGCATTTTGTGCCAATTATAATAAGTTGTCCTAGTAGACACAGTGAATTATTAAGTGGTGAAATTCCCAGAAGCTATTGAAATATTTAGAGGGACGCCATCATAAGGCCAGCAGCTCAGCTGAGTTTTGCTAGCATTTAACTGTGTTCTATATTCATAATTCTGGTAAGACTGAAATTATTTCTTTGTACATTTTAATATTTGTTTAAGGTTTCGAGTGATTTGATACTGCAATAGCATAATCTGTCCCTTACAACAAGTAAGGATTCGCTCTAGACCCCCCGCCCCAGTTCAGGGTCTAGAGACAAATAAAATACATAAACTCCAGCAAGGATTATGAAGGACAGACCAAGTGTTGAGATCAGTGGAACATATCACCTATCCTATTCTATGGCAGGAAGCTAATGAACATATTTCAGAATCTGTAGTCTGGGAGAACTTAGCCTATGTGAAACCAACTTGGTAAGATGTGTTGTTTGGTCAGAAAGATCTGACCCGTCTATGTGGTGTTGTTGTTGTGTAGTGTTGTGTCCAGAAATGGTTAGAGGATGGAGTTCTGACACATGACTAATACTTTGATTGCAGAGCTGTGAGTTTCAGTTGGCACCACTGTGGTGTCAAATGAGTTGTTGAATATTACCAGAGTGGACCCGTGCAGTAACATTTTGTCAGAGCAGCCTATTATAGCCCCCAAGCACGGAGAGGTGGGGCCACCAGACTTCTGATATTGCCCCCAAGCACGGAGAGGTGGGGCCACCAGACTTCTGATATTGCCCCCAAGCACGGAGAGGTGGGGCCACCAGATCTCAGCACCAGAGCTACACCTTCAAGCTACGTGAGCGCCTGGTCTGCTGAGAATTCACCAACTCAACTTATTTGCTAACACACCCATAAAATTTCCATCAAATAAATGGACAATGTGTAGTCCCCATAGACAGGGAGTGATGAGGCCACCCCAACAGCACATCCATTAAATGTTCTCCCAAAATAAATTACACTATAAATAGTAATAATATTAACTAGTCTAGTAACATATATATGTACACACCTTGCATTTATTATGTAATATTCATGCATTTCTTTCATAATTGCTAACCCTTTCATATGTTCTGGCCAAAATAAAACCTTGGTTCAGAACAAATAAATGTAAGAAAATTACTATCAAAAATTTTTACACACTTGAGTTAGTTCAGTGTATTATAACATTTATAAATATTATTAGACTTAGTAAATATCTGTGTGTGTGTATGTAAACTACCACAACACATTACATATCATTACCCTAGACATTTAACGTAGCCACATTCATTAGTAAAAAAAGATAGGTGTGAGGTCGTAGTGGTAGCAAGAAGGGCCTTCTGACAATTCACAGCTACATTTTATCTCAGGAGCCTTCACAGCTGACCTCATGCATCACACTTAGTAATATCACCATCATACAATACCATCAATCCACTACATATATATATATATATATATATATATATATATATATATATATATATATATATATATATATATATATATATATATATATATATATACACACAGACAATCTCTGAAGTACTAAGGACTAGATTGGAACCAGGTCTGGAGGAAGACAGCCGATAGGATAGTATGGTGCTCTCTATGGCAAACCTCTACACCCCAGGTTAGAAGAGCAGTTACTAAGTAAGTAAGTATTTATTAGCATCGAACAACTTAACTGACAAGATTTAAAAGTACACTGCAAATATTAAACAATAGAAAACCCATATATTGCATAGTTCTTCCCATTAATAATGGTGAGGATAAAAAACAGTGTGACTCATAAACCTGGGGTTTGATGCCCCTGGATTTGACCTGCTACTTAGAGAGTCAAAGATTACATTGAGTAACATAGAGATTCATAAGTTAGGCTCATATTACTTAAAGTCAGAAATTATACTACCTAGAGAGTCGGATTAAACTCGACTCGGCAAAGCACAGAGAAAGATCATAGCGGGAAAAAAGGGATCAGTAATGCAGGAAAATAAAATGTGTAATGTTGCAGCTTTCATAATATGAAATTTTAAAGAAATTAGGCCGTCATCGGCTGAAGATGGTTTCGTGGAATATTTTAAACAGTTTCCTTGTGTAAAGTCTTAGATTCATTAAAATTGGCGGCTGCTCCCATTCTGCTTCATTTGCATGCAAAGTTGAAGTCATTAGGCAGACTCATAGTGTATCTGTTACTCTTTTTTTCTTTGGGTTGTTTTTTCAGATTAAGCGGGAGTCCATTGTATGTGAATTGTTTTTTTTTAATAGAATTTGTAAGTTCTGTTTCTTTGTTTGACAGGTTTCATGCGTGAGAGAGGCATGTCATGCTGCTGTTGTCAGTGGGAATTCAGACTTTGAAGTAAACATTCTGCTTGACTACACCCGTGGGTCCAGGGGCTTCATCAACTCCAGATCCATACTTCGCCCTCTTCTTGCTGAGTTCAGAAGTATCAAAGTGTCTTTGTTTCACACACCTGACCTCCGAGGATTGATTAAAAAAATTATACCTGAACGTTTCAATGAAACCATTGGGTTGACTCATGTGAAGGTTTACTTATTTGATGACAGTTTTATCATTAGTGGGTGAGGCTTTTTTGTTATTGTTGAAACCTTACAACCAGCTACTTATCTCATCAGTTTCAATGAAGATTGAAGCCGCAGTATCACAATGGTTGGTGCTCTGGATTCCTAGCTTTGTAGTCCATGGTTCGATCCTCAGTTGAGGTGGAATTTTTTAGACCTCAGACGGTTCGGGGTTGGCCCAGCCTCATGAATTGGGTACCAGAGCAACTCTGGGAAGTTTAGGCGGCCAGCATGATGCTGACCACATCACCCCTAGTGTGCCGATGGTCAAGAAAATATGGGCCTAACACCATATTCCCAATATGCCTCAATGGGAGTGTAACGGGATCCTTTACCTTTTACCTTAAAATGAAGATATCAAGTGTTAGATACATACAGAGGTCTGTGTTTCTGAAGCTGATGTTTTTGGTGTTAATGAAACCATTAAGAAAACTTTTTACTTGTTTGCTTATATTAATTTGGCTTTTAGTTAAACACCGCAGTTTTTGTTTTTTCCACTATCTGATCCATTCATGACTTTTTTTTTTTGCCCATGAAATGTCAGTATATGGTACTTTCTGTTTCCTTATTAACACTTGAGTACCAAGGCTTCTCAGTAGCAATTACCTTCAAGTACCAAAGGTTTTTAGGAATAATTTCCCATTTGGGGTGATGAAATTTAAAAAATCACTGAGACCGTATGAGTCAACAGACTGACATGAAACTTTCAAGATGATATGGGAAGTGGATAAGGTGGCGCATGGTGACCTAGTTTTGTGTTCAGGTCATGTGATCATGGCAGCCATTTTGAATATTAATGAGGCAATAGACAAATATTGGCATGCACTATTGAAAAATGTATAAAAAATATTATAATCAACTCAAAAGTCATAAGACTTTCCAAGATATAATATTATTGTACATTCTTTCTAAAAAAAAGCATTCTTTCTAAAAAAAGCAAGTATAATATGCTCTTAAAATGATATTGGGGTTAAAAAGCTATTTGAAATGGACACAAAATTTCCAGGGTCTGTAATGGCAAAATAGAAATATTCATGAGGTACTGACATGATTTCATGCAAAAAGAATTTTTAAAAATGCATACTTATCAATTTGCTTTAGTTGGGTGTGATAGTCTAACATAAAATATGGTCACAGATGCAATTATTGTTGCTTTTTTCTCTGGCTTTGGGTGCCTATTTCCTTCCTGGCGGCAGCATTGTCCTCACACTTATAACAAAAATGAAAAGCAGGGCGCAACGCAGAGTTGTTTTTCACATCCAATACAAAAGAATCTTTTCTGGACTCTCAATCCAGCAGAATTACAAACAGTGCATCTTGGTCGCTGTCAATTGTCTTCATACTGCTGTCAGTAACATTGTTTGCGTGGACTGTGCTGAACAAATTCTATAATGCATGTACAAACAACCATGTTTCCCGACCTAGCAAAAACAGATGAACGGCCACGCTTCATGTTATGTTATGTATTTCTCAAAATTACAGGAAACCCTCTTCTACTGTCTGTAACAGTCTAATCCTAATCATAACACTCATGTCATCATCATCAGTTGCCATCTCCACAACGAAGGTTGGCTGTAATGGATCTCCAAAGTCTTCTGTCTCTTGTCTTGGTGGTGCACTCTGATAGACTCTTTCCTGTCCATCTCTTGATGTTATCTTCCCACTTATAGCGCTGTCTTCCCCTTGCACGTTTGCCTTCAGCTCTCCCCTCTGTTATGGTCTTCTGCAAGGTGTTATGCCTTTTTATGTGGCCAAAGTATTTTAGCTGCCGAACCTTGATTTCCCTCATTAGTTCTCTTTTCATACCTAGATTTTCTAGGACCTCTTTATTTGTTTTCATCTCTTTCCATGAGATACGCCCCATTCTTCTATATATCCACATTTCAAGAGCCTCAGTTCTTTCTTCCAAATGCTTATTCATCGTCCATGTTTCAGCACCATACAGAAATGCAGAATATATATAACACTTTATGATTCTCAGTTTTAATTTGTGAGATAACTGTATAGATGTCAGTATATGTTTCATGTTGTTGAATGTAGTTCTGGCCATTCCTATTCTCTTCTTGATTTCTGTTTCACATCTGCCATCTTCTGTTATTATATGACCAAGATATACGTAGCTTTTGACTTGTTCCAGGATTTTCCCATTTAAGCTTATCTTTAATGTGGGTTTATCTTTTGTTTTGCTAATTATCATAGTTTTTGTTTTCTCAATATTAATGTCGAGTCCATATTCATGACTTATACTGTTCACTTGCTTCACTAGTTCTTGTAATTCCTGTTCGCTTTCAGCTAACAATACGGTATCATCTGCATATCTAAGGTTTTTTATTGACCTTCCACTGATGTTCAGTCCTGGTATTTCCTGTATCTGTTTGAAAATTTTTTCGGTGTATAAATTAAATAGGCAGGGGGACAGCACACAACCTTGTCTGACACCTCTTTTTATGTCCATGTATGATGAATATAAAAAAATTCACAAATTAACATGGGAATCACCAAATGGTCAGGACAGAAACCAGATAGACCACATCATGGTTAACGGTAGATGGAGACATGCATTACAAGATGTGAAGGTAAGAAGAGGTGCAGATGTGGGAAGTGATCACCATTTAGTAGTAGCAAAACTGAAAGTGAAACTAAGAAGGGCTGCACCAACTGTAACTACACAGAAAAGGTTTGACATCAGCAAATTGAAGGACTCCCTTACCAGAAAAGCTTTTACGGCCGACATAAAGAAACGATATCAATTTGCCAAAAGTCAGGAAAAGACATTGACTGATGATATAGACCAGAATTTCAACACCATTTCAACAATATACAAAGAAAGCAGCAAATCATGCTTGGGATTCCAGGAAAGGAAGAAGCAAGACTGGATAACACCAGAAACTTTAAACACCATAACGATGAGAAAGGAAATGAAAAGAAAGAAAACAGAAGTGAAGTCCCCCAGGTTAAAGCAGCTATATAGCGAACAGTACAGTCAGCTGGACAAGGAAGTTAAACGCCAAACCCGAGCCAACAAAAGGAATTTCCTAGACGATCTTGCAAGACAGGCAGAGGAGGCAGCACTGAGAAATGAACAAAGCACAGTATACAAAATAACTAAATTCATCAGCGGAAAACGAGGTGCAAACAATATTACATTAGTAAGAGATAAGCAAGGTAATCTCATCACGACAGCAGAGGGACAAGAAAGGGACAAGAAACAAGATGGGCAGAGCACTTCAGAGAAACTCTGAACAAGGAACCACCAGAGACACAATTGAATGTTCCTGAGGCTGAAAACGATCTAGATGTGAATACAGACATTCCACGAAAAGAAGAAATCATCACAGCAATCAAAGGGTTAAAGAATGGCAAAGCTCCGGGCCATGATAACTTAAATGCAGAGCTGTTTAAGACAGACCCTGAGCTAGCAGCAGAACTATTAGAACCACTATTTGCACAAGTCTGGAAAACGGGGACAACACAATCAGAGTGGAACAAAGGAATAATTGTCAAATTGCCCAAGAAGGGAGATCTTGCAGACTGCAATAATTGGAGAGGAATCACTCTTCTCTCAGTTCCCAGCAAAATACTAGGCAGGATAATTATACAGAGAATTTCAAAGGCAGTAGATCACAAACTGAGGAAAGAACAAGCAGGATTTAGAAAGAACAGGAGATGTGTAGATCATATATTCACACTCAGGAACATTATAGAGCATTTCTCAGAATGGCAAAGACAGCTTTACATTAATTTCGTTGATTTTGAAAAGGCTTTTGACAGCATACATAGGGACAGTTTATGGAAAATACTGAGGGCTTATGGAATTCCAAGCTGCATGGTGTCAATCATAAAAAGCCTCTAAGCAAACTTTACGTGCAGTGTTGGGCAGAGCAACCTAACCTTTGAGGTGAAGACAGGAGTACGACAGGGATGCCCCTTATCAACCACTCTATTTTTAACAGTCATAGACTGGGTGATGCGCCAGACAACAGAGGGCAGTCCAAGAGGAATAAGATGGACAACATTTTCTACATTGGAAGATCTGGAATATGCAGATGACATTGCACTACTAGCACATTCACATCAACACATCCAGGAAAAAACGGATAGACTTAATAAGTTTAGCCAGCAGGTGGCTTGAACATCAATTTAAAGAAGTCTGAGGTCATGACGCTCAATGTGAGCAACCCTGAGCCCATATCAGTAAGGAATAAGCAATTGGTACAGACAGATACCTTCACATACCTAGGAAGCATAGTAACACCAGACGGCGGGGCAGGCAAAGACATCAACATCAGAATGAATAAGGCAAGAACAGCCTTCTTTAGCCTAAACAACATCTGGAAGTCTTCCCAATACAGCACAAGCACAAAATTAAGATTATATCAGAGCTGTGTGCTTTCTGTGCTTCTCTATGGTGCGGAATGCTGGAGAGTTACAGAGAAGGAAATGTCGAAATTGTCCTCTTTTCACACAACATGCCTAAGAAAAATTCACCGAATCTTTTGGCCGAATACCATCACTAACCAAGATCTGCTTACTCGTAGCAAGCAAGAGGACATGCACACCATCATAGCTGGCAGACGCTGGAACTGGGTTGGTCATGTCCTCAGAAGAGACCCCGATGCCATCACAAGAACAGCTATGCTTTGGACCCCTGAAGGAAAATGAAAAAGAGGCCGACCAAAAACAACCTGGCGGAGGACTGTGGAGGCTGAGATGCAAAGAATGAACCAGAGTTGGGGCACTGTACGAAGGATGGCCACCGACCGAGCAAAGTGGAATCAATTTGTTGTTGCCCTACAAGACGCCACTAGGCGTGATGGCCACTGACTGCTTTGACGGTCGGCGGCTAAGGATCAAAGAAGAAGATGATGAATAATTCCTTCCAGATCTTACTGTGGCAGTTTGCTCCCAATAAAGATTACTGAGTATTCTTATATCTTTGCCATCAATACCTATGTCTTGAAGGCATTCAATTATTTTCTCATGATGGACTCTGTCAAAAGCCTTCTTATAGTCAATGAAGCACATGTACATACTTTTTTGGACCTCTGTATATTTTTCTGCTAATATTCTTAGGCAAAATATTGCCTCTCTTGTTCCACTGTTCCGTCTAAAACCAAACTGTTCTTCTTGGATTTCGCTGTCTACTTTACTTTTTATTCTTTCCTGTATGATTTTGAGCAGTATCTTAATTGCATGACTCATCAGGCTGATTGTTCTGAAGTCTGAACATTCTGTTGCATTTGGTTTTTTGGGCAGTGTTATAAAAACTGAAGTCTTCATGTTGTGTGGTATATATCCTGTATTGTATATATCGTTGCATAGATCTGTGATTGTATCTATACCAAAGCTCTCCAGAGCTTCTATCATTTCAATATTTATGTTATCCATGCCTGCTGATTTTCCTTTTTGTATCATATGTATGGCATTCTCTACTTCTGATCTGAGAATGTTTGGGCCTTCATTAGAATCTGGTGATGGTTTTTTACCTCTGTTGTCCTCAAATAGTTCTTTTACTTATTCTGCCCATCTGTTTGATATGTCTTTCTCATCAAGTAATATTACACCATTTTTGTTCTTGATACAGCTTCCTCCTTGTGCAAACTGCGACCTATTTGATAATTTCTTTATTTTTTCATGCATATCTCTTGTCATGTGCTTTGCTTCCAAGTCTTCTATTTCCTTGCATTTTGTTTCTATCCACTGTTCTTTTGCTTGTCTACACATAGTACGTATTTCATTGTCTATTGTTTTATATTCTGGAGTGTTTTTTGCTTTCTTTCTTTCTGCCATTTTATTCAAGATGTCATCTGTCATCCAAATTTGATTTTTCTTAGACTCCTTTTTAGGTAAATTTGCATTTGCTGATTGTATGCTTGTTTTTAAGCATTCCCATTTTGCGGTTACTTTTTCTTCTGGGTTTTCTCTTCTATACTGCTCCATGCTTTCTGTCAATAACTGTTGATATTTATTTTTGACGTCGATTAAATATTTCTGTTTTATATCTGGTTGTTTCAGCGCTGATATTTCTATCTGTGGTTCATCCTGTCTTCTGTTTCCTGCTCTTTTCAGCTTTATATTTACTTTGATGACGACCGAATTGTGATCTGAATTTATGTCGGCGCCAGGATGTGTCTTTGCACTTGTGACACTGTTCTTAAATCTATGTTTTATCATGATATAGTCAATCTGATTTCTTGTTACATCTCCTGCGCTTTTCCGTGTGTATAATTTCCTTGGGTGGTGTTCAAAAAAGGTGTTACATATGACCAGCTGGTTTTCTTCACAGAACTGGATAAGTCTGTCTCTTCTATCATTTCTTGTCCCTAATCCATACTGTCCTAGTATATTCTTGTATTTTCCTTTTCCTACTTTTGCATTCATATCACCCATTACTATCAACACATCTGTAGATTTTACTGGTTTAGGTGTGTGTTGTAGCTCTTCATAGTATTCTTCTATTTCTTCCTCGCTGTAATCTTTAGTTGGTGCATAAGTTTGTAAGATTGATATGTCGAATGGCTTTGCTCTCATCTTTAGTAACATCATTCTGTCATTGTGTGTCCAGTATCCACATACGTGTTTTTCTAACTCCTTCTTTATCAACATTCCTACCCCTCTTTCATGTTTTTCTCCTCCTGAGTGTATAAGCATGTACTGGTCTCTTTTTATGTAGCCTGTATCCAATAGTCTTGCCTCTGCAACTCCCAGATTATCGAGTTTCATATTTGTTGCCTCCAATATAAGATTGTCAAGCTTTCCTTCTCCGTTTAGAGTTCTAATGTTCCTATTTTTAGGCTCCTCCTACTAGTTTTTAGGTTGTCTTTCTCAGAATGCTCCCTTTCAACAGAATTTAAGGAAAACTCGTCATTATGTACTTCCTTACTCATTAGAGGAGTTTCCTCTTCCCTGTTAATTTGTACAGTAGATTCTTTCCCAGGGGACAAAGAGTTCTCTATGTATCGGTTCTTATCTTGTTGTTGTGATCTCATTACGTTCTGTAGGAAGTACGTGGTAAGGCCCCAATCTCTTCCATGGTGGCTAGCCGTTGTCTTTTTCTATGTCCGACACGCCTCTAGTGCGCCACACACTTTGCTGTTCCGCTTTGCGAGCCGTTGATCTTCTCAGATTCCTCCGCCTCACTCACCGTCTCAGTCTTTGTGTACTAGGGATGGACATTCCCTTGAGTAAGATTGCTCCTACTCCACTCATGTAGGGATCATCAAAGCCATGCAAGTACCACTGAAACTAATCAGCTGCTTCTCTGCCACACCCCCTCCTAGTAGCAGGTCTTTTTCTATGCCCCTGATTCTCACTATGACCCTGAAAATTGATATCAACACCTCTGACAGCTTCACGAATGCTGGAACTAGGGCTGTTGCTGTCTGTTTCGGTAATTTCAGGCTGCACTGCATCAAAACTAGACCAACTGTTGTCACTTTCAAAGGTCAGCTGAGAGCCAAAATCCAAATCATTGCAACATTCACTAGTTCCACTCATTTTTAAAGAAATTTCCACCTAAAGATTAATCAAAACACGTGAAAAAATTTTCCGGCCACCATTGACCATTTCTCAATAAAATTGAGTTACTTCCCTTGATATGCGTTACGTTCAGACACTTGGCGTGATAACATTTTATGGTGATACTATACTTGCGCCAAAAGGCGACATTGGTACTCTACGAAAAATAAGGCTTGTCACCAATAGGCGCCCGTGGTACTCAAAGTGTTAAATGTCAGTATTTGTACTTTCTGTTTCCTAGTTAAATGTCAGTATTTGGTACTTTCTGTTTCCTTGTTAAATGTCAGTATTTGACACTTTCTGTTTTCTTGTTAAATGATAGTATTTGACACTTTCTGTTTTCTTGTTAAATGTCAGTATTAAACACTTTATGTTTCCTTGTTAAATGTCAGTATTTGACACTTTCTGTTTCCTTGTTAAATGTCAGTATTTGACACTTTCTGTTTCCTTGTTAAGTGTCAGTATTTGACACTTTCTGTTTCCTTGTTAAGTGTCACTGTTTGACACTTTCTGCCTCCTTGTTAAATGTCAGTATTTGACACTTTCTGTCTCCTTGTTAAATGTCAGTATTTGACACTTTCTGTTTCCTTGTTAAATGTCAGTATTTGACACTTTCTGTTTCCTTGTTAAATGTCAGTATTTGGCACTTTCTGTTTCCTTGTTAAATGTCAGTATTTGGCACTTTCTGTTTCTTTGTTAAATGTCAGTATTTGACACTTTCTGTTTCCTTGTTTTAAATGTCAGTATTTGACACTTTCTGCCTCCTTGTTAAATGTCAGTATTTGACACTTTCTGTCTCCTTGTTAAATGTTAGTATTTGACACTTTCTGTTTCCTTGTTTTAAATGTCAGTATTTGACACTTTCTGTTTCCTTGTTAAATGTCAGTATTTGACACTTTCTGTTTCCATCATCTTCAGCGATTCCCTTTTGTTACTCCTAATGAAAAATCAAGCAACAATGGCTGCTCGTGGCCTTACATGAAGCCTGTACAAAGCATTTATGGTCTCTTACAGTGGTGGTTTATGTGCTGTTAGTTTTGCTTGATGAGATTACCAGCCTCATCCACAACCTCTTAATAGTCACCTCTTATAACATATCTAAGGGAACATTCTTTTCTTTCATTGTTTCCTCAGAGACTCCCGAAAAACTACATGGGGACTTGGTTCCAATCAAATTCATATTGTTCTTGTCAGCTATCTGCCCCGAAGATTCCCTCAAGCATTCCCCTTAACCCCTTCTGTTTGTTGTATGTGCTTCATTTCCATAATATTTTTCTTTTGTAATTTCCTAGTGATAATTTATACTCATAAATTTGGTCTCGCTACAAGTCACATTTTGTGTGTTCCAGCGCAAACTTGAGCAACGACTACTTCACCAACAGACAGGACCGCTACATTCTGTTCAACAATTGCTCTGAGCTAGCAAACTTTTTCAGTGACTTTGTCAAGGCAATTATGTCTTTTTCTTTACGTCTTGCACCTGACAACTCATTGCATTTGGCACCAGACTGGAAAATTCACCCGTATAAAGGTATAGCCACCATAGATATTCATCTTGATGATATATATAGTTTAGTAGTAGTCGTTGCCATTCCTCTTGCAGGTAGGCATGTACTCATAAATTGCCAATTTGTTGATGAGTAACATTGTTAATGTTGTTCGGACTTGACACCATTGCACTCTGAGCAAACCCACATGTGCTCAATTTGGTAAAGGATCCTGTTACACGCCTATTGAGGCATATTGGGAATACAGTGTTAGGCTCGTATTTTCTTGACCATCGGCACACTAGGGGTGAGGTGATGACCATCACGCCGGCCGCCTTAACCTTCCCAGAAGTTGTTCTGGTACCCAATTCATGAGGCTGGGTCAACCCCGGAGCCGATTGCAGTCTAAAAAATCCCACCTCAACTGGGGATCGAACCATGGACCACCGAGCTAGGAAGCCAGTGCACTAACCACTGCTCTACCACGGCTCCACATGTGCTCAGTTTCCCTCAGAAAAATGTTGAAGGGTATGAACACTGATTGTCCCTGTATCGCTGTGTGTATACCTTTTCCATCTAAGCATAATTTTTCACTGTAAGAGAGGCAGAGGTAGATCGAGAAATACATAGAGAGGAGAATTGGAGACAGAAGTGAAAATGATGAGGAAAACGTGGGAAGAGCTTGAGCTGATGGCGCGTGACAGGAGGACTTGGCGTGTGTTTGTGGAAGGTCTGTGCTCCTTAAGGAGCTAAAGGGTATTGATTGATAATTTGTCACTGCCATATCTAATTTCAACACTGCATGGTTCTTGGAAGTCTCTAAGGAGACTAAGAAGAAATAGAGTTTCTGCTTCCTCAGACATTCGTAAAGAGACAACTAATAATGAGGTTATGCATTATGCTTTTTTTTTTTTTTAAAGTTTTGGCGAGGCCCGTTCCGTTCAACCTAGTCGGTTATATTAGGGCGCATGTCCAAATATAAAAGACCCTTAGGTTATTGTAACTGTACTTTTTCTCTTGTTGAGGTGATCACTGGCCCAAGACAGTATACATGTTGTTAGGTGTGTAGTGCGAGCGTATGATGAACTGAGTGTGGGTGCGAATGAAGGCGCGAATGTGTTTAGGCTCGTATGTATGTAGACCCTGCAACCCATACACTCACATGCAGTAGTCAAAGATGCTTGGACACTGCAGGCACGTTTCAAAACATTTATTGACGAGAACACACATGGTATCAACAGGAACAGTCAGTGTAAACAAGGTCATGCTGACCGGAAATCGATAGGTATACATTAGGCATTCAGCAAGCTGGTAAACATTTGAATATTCGTGCATGGTCAATACAATGTTCTTCAATAAGGACAGTTCGTGGCGTCGCCCTGGGATTACTGACTAAACGCGTCAGATACCTTAATCACTTTGACACATAGGTGCAACTTGGCATTCCCCGCCAATTGCACATTATCAGGCTGTAGTATAATAGCCGAAAACACAGGCCTCGTTCTGACGTCGGCTGTGTACTTCTGATAAGCAGGTTACCATCAACCCTGCAGTAATGCTTATTGTAGACATAAATATGCCGCCAATCTGCGGCTCCCACAATATATCTTCGTCACTGGATTTCTGGATGGTATGAAGACTAATAGTCTTGGATGGCTACCTTGAGCACAAAATATAAGTTCTGAAATGGAGGACCGGTGAGCTGCAGTTCACAGACTAGGCAATCTTCTAACATGTTCTGCTACCGAAAGCATAGTAATGGAAAAAGTCGGTATTACCTGTAACCAAGTCCACAGAACTTAACAAGGAACTCTGCTGTCATTCCAACGCACAGAGATTCACTGGGGAAAACTGCCAGTGCAGTCACTTCGAAGATTCTCCCCGAAAAACACAATGGACTCTCGTCCCTTCAGAAACCAGGACACTCCCCGGCTTGCCGGAAGTCTAACTCAACTACCGCTTAAAAAAACCTGCCCATGGGCATACGCCCGAACTGTCTACCTTTGACCCTAAAGGTCAAACACAATGAATGAATAAACAAGGGAAGACAACCCCTAATCAACCTGACATCGCAGGTAAAGACACAATTATTCTTATGATAAAAACATAAGCAAATAACTTGACAGATGACTCCGTCAAAAATGACAGCAACATATTACTACCACCCCCCTGTAAAAAAAAAAATGAAATTTTTTTTTTTAATATGTCCATGAGCAAGATTGCACAAGTATCACTTATGTGCTCATGAAAAAATGAACCTAATATCAGGTACAATAGATGCATAAACAAAGCGTCTGAAGAGGATACAAATCATCTCCCAACATAGGAGAAAATATCTCCTTTAAGCCAAACAAACTAAGGGGGTACCATTAAAGAAACCTAAGTTGCTGGCAATACCAATCATATATCAATCATTACTAAATACTATAATTATAGCAATATACAAATGTCATGAATTACAATGCTATATTAGCAACATATCACTGATGGATGGACAAAATGAAATTTGTTAAATTATCTAAACATCATCCAAATACATTTGTATTACAACATATTAGGATATTAAGGACAGACAAAAGTCTGAAAGTGTATCAGGAAAAACTAGGACACAAGATTTAACTGGAATCATGTGGGCATCTGGACAATATGTCCGCCATCACATTATCCGAACCACGGATAGCTCGCACCGTGAAATGGAAAGGCTGAAGAGCAATAGCATAACGAGTAGATCTCGAGCTCTTCAAATCCTTACTTTGCATAGCCGTAAGAGCTTTTTGGTCGGTTTCCATAAAGAAATGCGCGCCCAGAAGGAACCTTTGTAGCTTAAGAATGGACCGAACCATAGCCAACAATTCACGGTCTAAAACCGAGTAATTCCTTTTTGCCGCATTTAGCTTCCTAGAAATATACATTACAGGATGCAGAGTTCCTGAATATTCCTGCATTAGCGCCGCTCCAATCCCAGTGGAAGAGGCATCACTACGAAGAACAAAAGTCTTATCAATCGTTGGTAGTCTTAAGATAGGATGAGATGAGAACAAATTCTTAACCTGATCCAATGAAGATTGGCATTCCTGGGACCAACGCACCATATTAGGAGAACCTTTTTTCAATAACGATGAAAGTGATGCCATAATGGAGGACAGATTCTCAATGAATCTTCCATAGAATTGTATCAATCCCAAGAGACTACGCACTTGCTTTTTGTCTTCGGAACCGAGATATTTAATATCTTCGAAATGTTTTGGTCCTCTGTCTTCAACAGACCATGACCAACTCGATGACCTAGGAAGGAAATTTCACTAAACCCAACAAAAGCTTTAGAGGGTTTTGCAGTCAAACTATGCTCATGTAGAGTAGATAGCAATTCCTTTAGACCCAAATAGTGTTCTTCCCAAGTATCGCTGAAAAGACAGATGTCGTCTAAATATGCGATGACATCTGCACGATCTGATAGAATTCGTCGCATCATGCGCACGAAAGTTGCTGGGGCGTTCATAAGCCCGAAAGGCATAAAATTCCATTGAAACAGACCCCTAGGTGTCGAAAAAGCAGTGAGAGGTTTGGCGTGTTCCGTCAGTGGGACTTGCCAATAACCTTTCGACAAGTCTAGTTTAGTAAAGAATTTAGCTTTAGAAAGTCTAATAAGTAGATCATCTAATAATGGCATAGGTTCAGCATCGAACTTCGTAACTTGATTTAATTTGCGATAGTCAACACAAAGACGTATGTTATTGTCTTTCTTTCGAACAATAACTATCGACGAAGAATAAGCTGAAGTGGATGGTTCAATTATTTGCAGTTGAATCATTTCATCCAATTCTTTCTCGACTTGTGCTTGAAAATGAATAGGTATTGGGTATGGTCTTACTCTGATCGGATTACGATCAGTAAGTATGATGTCATGTTCTATGACATCTGTGTGTCCAGGAATGTCGGTAAGGACATCCTGATATGATTGTAGCGTAGAGGATACTTGACGTTGCTCCTCAAAAGACAAGTTCGAAGAGATTGTAACGTCCCTCCACGATTCCGTTGAATTCAGTGGAATCGCAGGAAGAGGTAAGTTAACGTCAGAAAAAATAGTTTCCTCATCCTGTATAACGGACAGGGATGAGATGTGACCATGTTGGACTGGAGAGTCGTCCGTCGCCTGGAAAATAGGCTGCAAATAGTCTGGACGTTCAATAAACTCTGTTAGCATATTTATATGGAAGGTTTTATGCTTTCCATCCACATCGACAATATAGTCGACATCGGAAATTTTGGAGACTATAGTGTATGGACCTTTCCATGAAATGAGAAGTCTATTCTCCCTTGACGGAAGTAAGACATATGCTTTGTCTCCAGGACAAAGTTGACGTAGGCGTCTTTTCTTGTTAGCAAATCGCCTAGCTTTTTCTTTCGCAAATTCGGAAGATGAAGTTGCTAACCTGCACGATTCGATAATCTTTTCTCTAAGAGCAATGACATATTCATATGACGATTGTGTATCATCGTCAATATTATCAGAAGTTATCAAATCGTGTATCAAGGACATCGGACCGCGCGGTTGCGCACCAAAGACAAGTTCGAAAGGAGAAAACCCTGTATGCTCGTTGGGAACTTCTCTATAGGCAAAGAGGACTGCAGGTAAAACCCTGTCCCAATCCTCCGGATGATCCTCCGTTATCTTGCCAAGTAAGTTCTTTAGTGTCCTGTTAAGACGTTCTACCAATCCATTGGACATTGGATGATAAATACTACTGAGAGACCTTTTAATGTCTAGCGTAGCCATTACCTGAGACATAACGTCCGAAATTAACTGAGTGCCGTGGTCCGACAGTATTTCTCCGGGGAATCCCAGACGAGAAAATATGAGCCAAAGAGCATCAGCGATATCGACAGTTGATATGCTCTTCAGAGGAATAGCCTCTGGCCAACGCGTGCACATGTCCACGCAAGTGAGGATAAATTGGTGTCCTCTGGCTGACTTAATTTTGAACGGACCAATGATGTCTATAGCCATTTTCTGAAACGGCCGAATCGGAATATCTGCAGCCTGAATAGGAGCAGCATGTCTCGGACCTCTAGACTTGACCTCTTGACAAATTTTGCAAGATCGGCAATAAATTCGTATGTCTTTATTAACAAATGGCCAAAAGAAAGACGCAAGGACTCTAGTTTTAGTTCTGGAAAAACCCATATGTCCAGCACACTGAGAATCGTGTGCATGCTGAAGAATTAAGGCTCTCATACACTTAGGCACAAGAATTTGCGAGTGCATAGACTTGTCCGAGTGTTGTACCATCCGTACCAATATACCATTCTTCATAGTAATATACGATTTGTGATTCGTATTTTGATTGGGATCCCCTTTCTTTGCAAGAAGGAAGAATTTCTTCAAAGAAGGATCCTCTTCTTGACGTTTAACAAACGAGTCATGGGAAATCACCAAGTGCTCGTCTTGGCTATCAACTTCATTACTATTATCCGATGAAGTTGGGGGATTAAGAGCTTGAGCTCTTGTCACCACTGCATTGACCGTTTGAATGTTTTTTTTCCTCCCAACTAGAAATTTGTTGCGGGGTGCATTCCTTAACCCCATGAATACGACCGATTATAAGATCCGCAATAGGATTAGGAAGAAGACATGCATGGACATCTCCTGTGAAGAAGGGAGTGTCAATCCTAATAATAGCAGTAGGATAACTTTCCATAGTACCACCAAATGTAACACATTTGATTGTTTTTCCAGTGGCACAGCAAGGATCTATCAGAGATTCCCTAACCCCGACGGTAGTACATCCCGAATCGAAAAGTACTGAGACTAGCCTATCATTTATTAGACCTTTATGTAAGATGAGAGATCCTCTCCCATCATGCGCAACTGTAGCAGGTAGAGCAGGAAGAGGGTGACCACAACTTAGAGTAGATACAGTCGATGAGTCGAACAATGTTAAGCATTGGGGGCATTCAGTTGCTCTCCCAAAATCGAAAGCACAACCAGTGATAGCCCTAGAGTTACCACTATCATTTACTGTATTACAGGCTCCATCAAACTCTTGTTGTGCAGAGTTTGCCTGTTGGAAAGGTCTTTTTTTTTGTTAAACCTAGGTCTGCCTCGATTATCATTTCCCCTGTAATTATTTCGACTATCATTTCCCCTGTAATTGTTATCATATTGCCTATTGTAATCATCATTCCGGTTTGAATCCCGGTTTCTAAATTCACCATCGTCATAATCTTGACGTCGAGAATGATTACCTCGAAAGTTCGAATAGTTATTATTTGGATAGCCTTTGCGAAAGTGTCTCAAATTATTACCACTAAAATTACGAGAACTACCATCTTGTCTCCAATTCATAGACGAAGAACCATCATGTGTTGGATTACTCCGCTTCTGAGTGTAATTCTGATTACTTCCCCTATTCCAGTTTTGTTGAGCACCCTGAAATTTTTTTTTTGAAATTAGGGCCATATGGTGTTGCCGAAGCAGCTGGCAACCCTTCTTTCACTTTAGAATTGCTAACTGTAGCATGGGGATGCGCGGTGGCATACTGACAACAGTATTCCTCCATATCTTTTAAGTTTTTAGGCTTACGCTCATGAAGGAATGCAAGAAAAGAATCATTAACAGATGACAAAACCTTATCTCGCAATAATAAGTCCATTAGACCTTCATATGTTTTCTCAGTCTGAGACAACTCAACCCATCGTGTAAATGTACGACGTATTTTTGTAACAAAATCAGAGAAATCTACTCCATTTTCTGGCAACATTGTCCTAAAACGAAGACGATAGTCTTCTTCTTTTAGTTGGTATTTTTTTAGCAATGCTGCTCTGACAACATCATAATTAGTCCTGTCATGTTCGTCTATTGTCATAAGAGTAGTCACTGTGTCACCTGTAAAAAATTCCATCAGTTGTTCAACATATTTTTCCTTTTTTATGTTATGCGTATCGCATAAAAATTGGAATCTATCTAGATAATCTGCTACGTCATCCTTTAAAGGATTGAAATGAGGCAATTTAATCCTATTAACAAACTCCTTTGTCGTACTCGAAGTTGTTTGCTGAGCACCCGTACTCGCCAATTTCAATTTCTCTAACTCCAAAGTTGCGAGTCTTTCATCAAGTTCCATCTTCTGTTTTCTTTCCTCATGTTCCATTTTTCTAATTTCAGCCTCAGCTTGAAGTTTTCTCTCCTCTGCAGCAGCTTGAAGTTTTCTCTCCTCTGCAGCAGCTTGAAGTTTTCTCTCCTCTGCAGCAGCTTGAGCTTGATTTTTTTCTCCTCTGCAGCAGCTTGAAGTTTTTTGTCTTCCATTTCCATCTGGAATTTTCTTTCATCAGCCTGAGCTTTTCTCTCCTCAGCAGCAGCTTGAGCTTTTCTCTCCTCAGCAGCAGCTTGAGCTTTTCTCTCCTCAGCAGCAGCTTCTCTTTGATACCTTTTCTCTTCAAGTTCTAATCTTCTATTCTCAGCATCTAGCTTCTTTAGTTCAGCATCTGCTCTCCTTTGTTCAGCTTCTGCTTTCAATTTAATTTCCTCTTTTTGTTTCTTTTCTTCTGACTTTAATGCAGTGGCGAATAGAGCAGATGAATATTCTTCCAATTCTTTACCAGACTTACCAAGAGTCAACCCTTGCTGGATGAAGAAATCCAATGTAGACATTCTGTCTAATGAGATCAGTAACCTGAAAAATTCAACAATTACCTTATCCCACTTCAATGGGAGACAAGTCTGAAATGCTAGACTTGTATACTCACTTCACTTTATTTCACTCTCTTAGTCTTAGACAAAGACCTTGTATGGTCCTCTTGTTTATAATGTAACAAAAAATCACTTGAGTACCTGTGGAAAATAATTCCTTTATATCCCACTCACTATGGGCACAAGTTTTTTTTTTTTTTTTTTTAAAGAACTTGAATATGTATTTCACCTTGTCTCAATCTTTGTGGATAACAAGTCTTTTATCAAAGAACTTGTATAAATATCTTAGATAATAATATTTTATTAACAATCTCTATATGAAGAGTGTACCTTATCAATAACAATAATAATACATGACCAAGTATATGTATGTAGACTGTGTATGACAATAATGTAGAACAATCATAAATACAAAAACAAAGATACAGAACAATGACCGAAAACGTTCGCGGAAGTCAAATAAACAATACAGCAAAAAGTAAAGAAAATGTTACACAAATGTGTAATGATGACCGCGAAAAATAAACAAGACAAATGGCAACACTGTTATAAACGAAAAGGTGTAAAGAAATAAACGGAAGGAATGAGAGAAGAACAGATACAAACAAAATTAATCGAAAATCAAAGAACAGAAAAATAACGAAAACAACACTAACTGATGTCGTCACAGCTAAAAAAAAAAAAAATAGCAACAAAAGTCGCTAGCAAATTTCAATTAAGAAAATTGCAATCCCTACAGAACGCTTACAGTAACCCTCGATTAAGTGGCATATTTACCGTAAGACCCACCAACCGAAAACCCGCAAAAGAACACAAGAAAAATACACAAAAATAGTACAATTAACATAAATAGCAATCAATTCAATGTGTTGCAAAACAAGTTCAGTCACAGCTGAAACTAAAGTAAATTTCTTGCTCCTTGCGAACACAGAAACAAAATGTCAAGCGCGCACTGAATGTCAAATCCACTGTAGCATAAAGTGGTATTCACGAACAAAAGTTACTATGACCTTCTCGACTTATCTTGCACATAGAATGTTTACAATTTCCACGTACTGTTTACAAACACTTGACCACGAACAATATAGCTTGAATGCTCGGGCGTAGAAAAGTCTGTTGTTGACTGAAACGTGTAAACGACCAGCGGTACCGTTTACAAAAAGGGACTCGACTTGCAGTTGTGGTCCACGTAGCAAATGCCTAGATGTTAACTTCAGTACTTGTCCTGTTGTGGTTTATGTAGCATTATAACATAAATGCTAGCACTGTTTATCTGGGTCAACAGTTGATGACCTATTTCTGTCCTGTTGTAGCCAAAACTTGCAAGTGTAGAATTAGCGATGTGTGTTACAGCTGTCCAGTGTGTAGCTTAGACCCACAGATCAGAAATGTAATGTGTACTTGTCCTTCTCACGCAAATAGCCCCATGAAATGTAAATTTCTGGACCACATTAATGTCATCAATAATGTTAATTGCTCGCTCTGTCCACAAGAAATGTATCAGAAGAGCCCACGTAACTGGTCCACCAAAAATGTAACTGTACTTTTTCTCTTGTTGAGGTGATCACTGGCCCAAGACAGTATACATGTTGTTAGGTGTGTAGTGCGAGCGTATGATGAACTGAGTGTGGGTGCGAATGAAGGCGCGAATGTGTTTAGGCTCGTATGTATGTAGACCCTGCAACCCATACACTCACATGCAGTAGTCAAGGATGCTTGGACACTGCAGGCACGTTTCAAAACATTTATTGACGAGAACACACATGGTATCAACAGGAACAGTCAGTGTAAACAAGGTCATGCTGACCGGAAATCGATAGGTATACATTAGGCATTCAGCAAGCTGGTAAACATTTGAATATTCGTGCATGGTCAATACAATGTTCTTCAATAAGGACAGTTCGTGGCGTCGCCCTGGGATTACTGACTAAACGCGTCAGATACCTTAATCACTTTGACACATAGGTGCAACTTGGCATTCCCCGCCAATTGCACATTATCAGGCTGTAGTATAATAGCCGAAAACACAGGCCTCGTTCTGACGTCGGCTGTGTACTTCTGATAAGCAGGTTACCATCAACCCTGCAGTAATGCTTATTGTAGACATAAATATGCCGCCAATCTGCGGCTCCCACAATATATCTTCGTCACTGGATTTCTGGATGGTATGAAGACTAATAGTCTTGGATGGCTACCTTGAGCACAAAATATAAGTTCTGAAATGGAGGACCGGTGAGCTGCAGTTCACAGACTAGGCAATCTTCTAACATGTTCTGCTACCGAAAGCATAGTAATGGAAAAAGTCGGTATTACCTGTAACCGAGTCCACAGAACTTAACAAGGAACTCTGCTGTCATTCCAACGCACAGAGATTCACTGGGGAAAACTGCCAGTGCAGTCACTTCGAAGATTCTCCCCGAAAAACACAATGGACTCTCGTCCCTTCAGAAACCAGGACACTCCCCGGCTTGCCGGAAGCCTAACTCAACTCCCGCTTAAAAAAACCTGCCCATGGGCATACGCCCGAACTGTCTACCTTTGACCCTAAAGGTCAAACACAATGAATGAATAAACAAGGGAAGACAACCCCTAATCAACCTGACATCGCAGGTAAAGACACAATTATTCTTATGATAAAAACATAAGCAAATAACTTGACAGATGACTCCGTCAAAAATGACAAACCAGTGGTCCTAATGATGTCATACTCCCCCCCCCCCCTGGTCTCCTGGGTAGTGAGATAAAATGCCTGGCCTTCTCGGATAAGGGCGAAAAAAATAAGAGGTCCCTTGTGCAAGTTGCGCACATTAAAAATCCCTTGGCAGTTGGAAATAATAAAGAGTAGGCCAAATGGCCACTGCCATGGCAAAATTTAAAAATTAGAAACCTATCCACCACAAAAATTGTTATAGAATTTGTGATACCTATATACACACATTGGGATTCTTGCCGGTGCTACAGAGTTCCTGCACTATACTGAGATCCTGTTGGGGTCTAAGAGAGGAGATCGTAGCTCTGATGTGCAATGAAGATAGTCCTTCAAACCAAACCCACTGTTGTAGTAAATGGCCTTGAATGTGTTAAACTTAAGAAAGGCAGCCAGTTTTTTTATGTATTACATCTCAAATTCATGTTGTTTATAATTGCTTTTTTATTTATACTTACTTACTCACATACCATCTTTGATTTTCAGGCAGTAGCTTTAAATTTAAACTTGCTGCCAGGGAAAAAATTGAATCCTGCTTGAGAGTTGGAGAAACATTCCAAAGCAATAATTGTGAGGAAGGGCAGTTGAACGCTGAGACAAAGGGCAAGGGTCTAAATCATGAGCCTGTATCTCACAGTCAGTTAGGGGACACTGTTGTTTACCCACTTGTGCAGATGGGACCTTTTGGGGTGATGCATGATGAGCAGGCGTTGCTTGGTTTGCTGCGATCTTCAAATCCTCATGACAACATTCTGCTTGCCTCAGGATACTTCAACTTAACTGATTACTATATGTCTGTCATCCTGAATCAGTCACTAGCCAAGTTCAGCATACTTATGGCTTCCCCGCAGGTAAGAAAAATGAGCAGGTGAGATAATATCTTTCATTTCTGAGCGGGTGAATTAATATCTTTCCATTCTAAAAAGGTGAAATAATATCTTTCATTTCTGAGCTGGTGAATTAATATCTTTCATTTCTGAGCGGGTGAATCAATATCTTTCCATTCTAAAAGGGTGAATTAATATCTTTCATTTCTGAGCGGGTGAATCAATATCTTTCCATTCTAAAAGGGTGAAATAATATCTTTCATTTCTGAGCGGGTGAATTAATATCTTTCCATTCTAAAAGGGTGAAATAATATCTTTCATTTCTGAGCACGTGAATTAATATCTTTCCATTCTAAAAGGGTGAAATAATATCTTTCATTTCTGAGCTGGTGAATTAATATCTTTCATTTCTGAGCAGGTGAATTAATATCTTTCCATTCTAAAAGGGTGAAATAATATCTTTCATTTCTGAGCTGGTGAATTAATATCTTTCATTTCTAAGCAGGTGAATTAATATCTTTTTATTCTAAAAGGGTGAAATAATATCTTTCATTTCTGAGCTGGTGAATTAATATCTTTCATTTCTGAGCAGGTGAATCAATATCTTTCCATTCTTAAAGGGTGAAATAATATCTTTCATTTCTGAGCAGGTGAAATAATATCTTTCCATTCTAAAAGGGTGAAATAATATCTTTCATTTCTGAGCAGGTGAATTAATATCTTTCCATTCTAAAAGGGTGAAATAATATCTTCCATTTCTGAGCAGGTGAATTAATATCTTTCCATTCTAAAAGGTGAAATAATATCTTCCAATTTCTGAGCGGGTGAATTAATATCTTTCCGTTCTAAAAAGGGTAATTTAATATCTTTCATTTCTGAGCTGGTGAATTAATATCTTTCATTTCTGAGCAGGTGAATTAATAATCTTTCCATTCTGATAAAAGTGGTGTGAAATAATATCTTTCATTTTTTGAGCAGGTGAATTAATATCTTTCCATTCTAAAAGGGTGAAATATATATTTCATTTTTGTGAGCTGAGTGAGTTAATATCTTTCACTCTGAGCAGGTGAATTAATATCTTTCATTTCTGATGCAGGGGGGAAATAATTTCTTTCATCTCTGAGGCGGCTTAATAATATCTTTCAATTACATTTCTGAGGGGCCGGTAAAATAATATCTTTCATTTTTTCCATTGTTGCTTCCTCTGGGATTATAGAGCCACTGCACACACTACAAGCTGGTCCCTTGGTTGCAGCGGAAATCTGCACTAAAACAGTCATGTGGATACTTGCAGGGGTAGTTTCTATAACAGTTTGTGTTTGACATGAATAAGTCTGGCAGCCCCATTGCACAGCTCTATTGTTTGTATAACTTCTTACGACGACTAAGCAAAACAACCGAAAAAAAAGGGTGAATCGTCTTACGAGTGGGGACAAAAGACAAAGTACACCATGTCTTATACCACAGTTCCCCCTCATCTTCCTCAAGCAAAACAACCACTTTTCTTACAGAGTCTGCTAAGTTG